>SDVV010032903.1:0-11366 GCA_016164225.1 Gammarus roeselii
CCCCCGCGAACACTAGAACCGTCCCCCGCGAACACTAGAACCGTCCCCCGCGAACACTAGAACCGTCCCCCGCGAACACTAGAACCGTCCCCCGCGAACACTAGAACCGTCCCCCGCGAACACCAGAACCGCCCCCCGCGAACATTAGCGCCGTCTCTGTGGCTACCAAAACATCCAGCACTACCATAGCAGTCACCACCACCACCGCGGACCCCAGAACGACCACAAGTAATACCACTGTATCCACCTCCAGCTGCACTCCGGTTTGCACCCGCTGCCCCACCTCCAACAGCAGCCCTTCTTGCAATAATCTCCTGTTGCTATCTATAGGTCAAGTTTCTCTGTGTCTGTTTTTTTTATGTGTAGCAATGGTTCTTAGCTGCCTTGATTACTCAACTTAGTGGCCTTGACTGCCCAACATGGCAGCATGGCCGAAGTGCAGGACAGGATCATTTTTAGTGTTGTGGAGTCTATGTTCATCTGACACCAGACATCTGATCAGCAATAAGTGGCATAACTAGTCATCATCAGTTTCTTTGTTTGAATTTGATCTTGTTATCCCTTCATCAGAAAAGCATGCCTGTCTTGGCTTCTTTTTCTCTCTATATGGCTTCCTGTTTCTGTCATGTTGTGAGTGAACTTTACTTTCAGAGGAAGCAAAGTTACAGCATGGTCTTGAAGAGCAAGGATTGTATGACTGGAACCATGGACTCCAAGTTATAAATGCAATGACAAATAAAATCAGCATTCAAGTTGAGCCTCTAGGATAAAAACAAATTTCCAGCTATGAATTAGTATATGACTCAATAATCTTCCTGCCCATTTTGAATCTCCAAATGAAAATTTTTTTTTTTGGGGGGACAATACAGTCATTGTAATAAACTCAAAACTATCAAGATAGCATTGACCAGGGTGAATCTCTGCACCTTAAGATTAGGAATGACCCAATACATGCCAATTTTTAGCATCAAACAAGAAGCAAACATAAAATTTTGATTTCAGCACTTGAGAAAGGAAGTTTTTGTTAGTATGCATCAGATATGCATGTTGAAAGAATATTATAGCAGAAAATTAAAGTTCTGCATTGTGGATGCACTGCGCAAAATTTTATACTGAATACAGTCACGATTGCACCTTCGAAATAGGTTGTGAATCATTACACTTGACAGGTTTTTGACATAGCTATATCAATTATTTTGCAATGCAGCAGCTAATTTCACAATAGCAGGATATTTAAACCAGTTTTAATTTCCTTTTGACACCTAGTGTATACTTCTTGGTTAGGTTGCCACACAAATTATAAATTCTTTGACTCATCTAATTTTTGTTGTTCATATATGCTTTTGTGGTGGTTCTTTGAGTGATTTTTCATCGCTTTAGATAGTATATTATTTGAGATCTTTCGTTGAATGAAATGGGGAGGTGGTCAATATTTCTGCATCAAATGTAGCTATATATGTTTTTATATATTATTCAATCATTGTTTTACAGATCACTGAAGAAACTTTTATTAGATAGCTGCCTAGAAAATATTTATAGAACTTGTTGATGAAAGTCCTGTCAGAAAATTAACAGCAATATAACTATTGCTAGTTGCTGCATCAAAGTATTTAGCCAATTCATATTGAGCTTAATGTAGCAAACTACATTGGGGTTAAAGTTCTTCAAAATGGCTGCATGGCAGAAACCAGAACATTTGATAGAGTGTTTGCCAAATAGAGTATTTAGATTTAGAAAACAAGCACAGAGTAAATATCATAAGGTGATCATTACTGATGAAGCCAATTTATCTACGCTATTGCCTACATGCTACAAATCCATGACATTACTGTTCGTTGATAATATGAATAAAAATCGACTGGAGCAAGAGATCAGAGAACTTTTGAGTCACATTCATAAACGCTGCAAGTCTCAAAAAGTTGTGTTTCTCTATGCATGTGGCCTTAGTACTTTGTTGTCAAGGTACTCTTTGGCCAACACATCAAAAGGTACAAACTGTTGTTCTAAGTTTGACCTTTATTTATTTAACAATGTAGATGAAGACTTGTTTCTGACCATGACTTCTCTGAGAGACCTAATCTCATCATCTTTGACCTTGTGTTATTTTCTCCCAACGGCTTTGCCTCCCTTCTCTATCAAGTGGCACTTGACTCAGTTCCAGGCTGAGCATCAGCAATGCTGTAGTCATGCAATGCAAGTCCTGTCTGCATCTGACGTATCTAAATCTGTCAGGGATGAAATGCAAGCATCCCTTGATGAGAAGTTGACTCAATACAATCAGCTAGTTAATGCTGATTGCAGAGAAAAGAATCTCCCTGTTATTGACTGGTCCAAGACCTACCTTACCAACACTAACTTAAATGAAAGAGAAAAAAATATCATGATGAAGGTAACCTCACTTCTGTGTGATTTCATCAGTGTTATTTATCAAGATGAATGCTCTCAAGAGCTTCAGCAAATTCAGAATGCTCTAAGTGCCAGTGATGATGAAATTCAAGTGAAAGAAGAACCCAGTGATCCTCAAGAGGAGTCTTCTCCAACTCAGTTCTTGATCAAAGATGTGTCTATTAAATCAGAAAGTGGATTCATTTTTTCAAGACATTTATGTTCACCACGTAGGTCTCCCAGAAAACTGTCAAGTCTGAAGCTGTCCAATCAACACACCTCTGATGCCTCAAATTTGCTTGATATTCCTATGATTGATTCTGTAGGCTATTCTAATAAAAGAAAACTGGAATCAATAGAACACAGTGACACAAGAAGTAAAAGAATTTATGTCCCATCGGAAATTTTGCATGCTTCTGTTACCAATACGGATGCCTTGCATGAATTTCCTCTTGAAAATGAGGCACATTGTCAATATAGATCTACTTCACATGAAATGGAGAGTGTGGGTCAAGAATTGTCCAGTGTGGGGTCCAAAACTGAGACTGCTAGTTCCACCAAAAGCAACATGAAGCCTTCAACAAGCTCTTGCAAAGAAACAGCAGTTGTAAGTCCAGATGATGTTGTGCGTAAGAAAATGTTGGAAAAGGAGAGTGCTATACCTAGAGTTGATGAGACTAGGCCAATACATGGTGTTGAGATAGGTGGGATTGATGAGGCTGATCTAAATAGTAAAGTTCCTTCAAGAAAGGATGTGGGGCTAGCAGCTGCTCATGAAGAGTCTGAATCTCAAGAAGTACTGGTGGTCAACTCCACTACTAAACATGAAGTCAAAACAGATTCACTATTACCTTGTACAATAAGAAGAGCAGATTCTAGCTCTGATATTCAAATATTAGAAAACACTGCTGCTCCCTCACCTAGTGATGTCATTTGCTTATCAAACCAGTCTGTTCTAAAGTTTAAAGGTCGCATTTCAAAGGTATCTTTATCAATGAAAAGAGGAAATGGTAATAGTGTCAGTCGTGTAACCAGTACACCTCGCAGCGTCGTCAACAAGTCTATTGATTGTTCCAATGATGTTCTTCTAGTTTTAGAACAGAATGTGTCGCATAGAAAAGCAAGACAATGTAATTTGAAATTTAATGCAACACAGAATTTGACCAATCAGAAACCTACCAAAATGAATATAGAACCGATTTTGTCATGTTCAATTGAACTGGGTCGCAGTCCTTCTAATAACTCAGTTTTCATGGACAACTCTGAAGAAAGAGGCACTGAAATAGCTTGTGATTTGGCTGAAAATATTGTGCAAAATACCAACAGTTCTTGTAAGACAAACAATGTCAATAAAGACAATAAGGTTAAAAATCAAATTTACCATTCAAGAATCAGTGAGGAGGATGATGAGGTTGGCTGTATCACTTCCAATGACAGTATCCAAGGTTCGCAAAAAATACCCAGCATTATTGATGAGCAACTGCAACCAACCATTCTTCCAACAATGCATTTGAGCAACTCAGAATCAACTGCTGACCCCCCAATTGGAAGAAATGAATCGGTTCAATTGGTGATTCCAAACTTAGAACTGAATAGTAATGAATCAAATACAAGAACTGTTGTGAGAGTTCCTTCAGTAACAGAACTACCATTGACTGTGAAAGTGGAACAGGACTTGTTTGAAGATGTCAAGCCTGTGTTGGAGGTCAACTGCTCCACTGCAGGGGACTTTGCTACACCATCATATGTAGCTATAAGGCAGAGCCCAATCCCCAAGCGAGATCGCCGCCAAAGAAACAGGTAATATTACATTTTGGAAAACTGTAGATTGTATTCAGTCATAACCTGGTCTTATTTAAAAGGCATAAACAATTTATTAGTAATGTCTTTGTTGAGCCACTCTTTGATGATCTTGAAGCACTAAACAAGGACCTTTGTGCAATCTTAGTGTTGACAAATTATTTGAACAATAATTATCATTATGTAGCTAACTCAAAATTTCATGTTAATACTTGAAAACTTAGAGATTCTTAGCTGTTATAGCAGGTCCCAACATAGCTGCCACCTGACCCACAGCAGTGGGGATACTCTTGGCTTGTGCTGCAGTGGCATCAGCATTTGCATGTTGCTGCCGCATTTGCCACTCGGATCTTGGCTGGGCAATTTGTTCGAGTAGAAAGTTACTCCTTCAGTGCTCTGATCTACTGATCATAGGTTGATCAGGAACACAGCTGAAGTACTTGTCCATTCTACTTTTGAACTTAATATGTTAGCTGGGGTTGACAATTGCAACACATGTTTCAACTGATGTACTTCCAGTGGCCTTTGATTGAAAAACTGAGGACACTTTTGTTATTTTTCTGTGCCATTTACTGAGTAGCCTTCCAGAATTTTTCATATGTTAATGACTATGAATCTTTCAAATGGGCTTCTCAATGAGTAGCTATAACCACAGGGCATTTAATCTGACATTATTTTAATTTTCTTTACCCAAGTAATTTTGAGGTGGTGCATCTATGAGTGGCTTCTAGTCTCTTTGTTGTCTATTACCTTGTGGAAATGATCTGTCTAGTATTCATTATCTACTATACTCAATATGAGCGCCCAAACACAGTGATACAAACGATATGAGCTTTTTTTGCCAATTGCTTCTTATGATAAGCATTGACCTATTACAGACAATATTCTATTCATTAATCAAAATGTATAGAAAACATCACTGTAGAACTAAGTCAACTACAGAAATTATGCAGTGGCTCTGGCTTGCTATCTAAGTAGTAGCTAATAGGTGGTGACTTTCTCATCTTGGCTATTCTTCAGAATATTCTTGTATTCCTAAACGGTCTTCTCATTATAAAAAAGACATGAATTATACATTTAAACCAAAATAAAGTGACACTTATCTGTTCTTTTTTTTTTAAATATACCTAATCTAGCTATCTGTTCAGTTTTTTCATTTTTACATTCTCAAAGAATTGTATTTCCTAATTATTGACAGTAGAATTGTCAATTATCAATGTTAAGTGAATATTCTCTCTGATCAAAGATGTGATCTACAGTAAGTTCATCTGGGATTTGCTACTACTTGCCAAATTTGCAAATATTACAACATGACAAATAAAGTAGCTAATAATTTTCAGTTACAAAGCAAAAATGTAATTTGTGTGCAATTAATCAATATTATGTGAATTATAAAGAAGCCCTAAACAAATAACTAACGACAGGTAATTTTTTTTAATAAGTTGCACAATAAAGAAACATATGGGTGAAAACATTTTTGCATTTTCACGTCTATGACATTAGTTCAATACTGGTCAACTTTCCAACGTCACATTTGATTGAATGTAAGACCGATAACATATACTGGTGTCTTTGCTCAATATAGCTTAGTTTAGTCTATGCTGTGAGCCTGTGACTGTAGTAGATGTCTATCATGAGTTATGTCAGTACTAGTAGCTATAGAGTTGGATTAATCAGCTGTAGATTTTGTGTCTCAGGTCTCACACAGATCACTTTGTTGGAGGTTGAACACTGGCATATGCAAATGACCAATCTCCCTTAGATGGGAGGGTACACAGTCATTAAGCTTAGAAAACCATGGAATGTTGAGTTGTCTTCAGTTGAAAGCACATTGCATAGAACTGTCTCTGCACCACGAGTTGCTGTCATTATTCATTGTCTATTGTCCTGCTCCACCAGCAGCTGTGTCATTATCCATTGCCAATTGTTCTGCTCCACCAGTTGCTGTGTCATAATTCATTGTCAAAGCTCAACTCTTTAATGCAAGTCTTTCATATAGCTACCTCTGGCCTAAGAAAACAAAGTTAAACCAACAACCGCAATTATACAATGTCTGGGCAAATTCTGCCTTGAATGAATTGTTTGGCCTTTCTTAGGTTACTAATATCTGTTCTGTATTTTTCAGTTCCATCTGCAGTACAAGTTCTGAAAGGTCTGTTCAGCAGCCAGAATTTGTGGAGTCTGATGTGTCTGTCTTCAAACGCACTGATGCTGAAGGTGAGAAGAGAACAAATTTGAAGAGCAGCAAGGCAAAAACTGTGGGAAGATGTTGGTAGGAATGCTCTTGAAAGGTCTTAGAAAATTTTTTTTATTGATATTACATCTCTAACCACTTTGTATGAAAGTATGAGATTGAGGTACTAGCTACTGTCAAATTAATATATATAATCTTCAAAGTCATTGAAATGTGATGATCTAAATATGGAAACATCTTGAACAAAAAGGTTCTTCAACTTGTTATCTGGGCATACCATTCAATTTTTATGTTCTTCCATTGCATAGCCACTACAACAAAATCAAAAGCTTTGTAGCTACCACCCGTAAAATAGATTTCAGACTATTTACATCATCCTATAGTGACAAGCTAGAAAGACATGAAGTACTTTTTATCACATTTGTTATTGCATATTTGAGAACCATTTTGAAGCAACTAAAGCTTAGCTTCAATATGTTCTGACAGTAATAACCCTACTCATTCATGTTTTTTAATGTGCTGAACAATCTGATTCTAGGGGTATGAGTCATTCCCTGTATTCTTATCTTGAGTGTTGTAAGATGTAAATTTCCAAGAAGCTTCAGTCTGAATTTTGTTTTGAAATTGTCATTATGAAATTATGCAAAATATGAATCAAGTTGTATTCCTATGAGTAACAGACCATAAACAATAAAGAACAAAAAAAAATGAAAAAAAAACTCAGAAGAGGATAGAAACACAAGTTTTTACATCTCTTGAGTGAAAGTTGTCTAGTTTTAATTATAGATGTTCCAGTGTCATTTCTTTTTAACCTACACTGATACTCCATTTTGAAGCTAATGCTCCCATACTCTCAAAACATCTGTATAGTTACTTCTGGCACAGATACAGACACTAGACCAAATACACCAGGATGGATGATAGCCGACAACAAGGCCTATCACACACGCTCACACTCAAACAACTTACCCCTTATGCGCTAAAGGTCCGTCTGGAAACCCCACAACACACCGTCTGGGTCACTTGTGTGGTTCAAGGTCCATGTCAGCAGCAGGGCCTGACAGTGTGACTGGTTAATCCCCGCCGCATCAAGATGACCCGACCCACCCTCCCCACGGCCATCCCGTTTCTCAACAAGACGCCAAGGGGGGAAAGCACATCAGGGCAGCGTCAAAACTCAACCATTCTCCACTCACGCCTATTCATTGCATGCTCATGCTACCTCCACATTCAAGTCTCCTCCCTAACGCCTGCTTCACACCATCCATCCACCCAAACTTCTGTCTACCTCTAGGTCTACGGCCACTCGCCTTTGCCTTCATCACCTTTTCTACCAATCTCCCTTCATCCATCCTCACCATGTGCCCGAATCATATCAGAATACGCAAATCCACTCTTGCCTCCAACTTTTTCACCATCCCCATTCTGATTTGAACAATGTCATAAGTGAACCTGTCTCTCAGCAACTCTCTAGCCATGCTCCTCAAACATTTCATCTCAAGAACATTTAACCTACTTCATTCCTCTGCCCTCACCCCCTAGTCCCAGCTCCGTATAGCGCAGTTATGACATTGACAACCCTTGTACCACCCTTTCTTGGCTTCCATCCCTGAAGCCCCTCATTTCATTACACTATTCAGTGCACCCAACACTTTACACCCCTCCTTCACTTGCGACTTCACCTCAGTTTCCACTAGTTCAGTCTTCTCCGCATGGGAAACCAGATACTTAAAACAATAAACTTCTTCCAACAACTCTCCATTTAGGAGGACACTAATTCTGCTTGCATCAACAGTCCTCGACCATCTCATTACTTTACTTTTACCCACGTTCACTCGAAGCTTCCTCCTCTCACACCTTCTTCCCAACTCAGACACTACCCCACGTAGCTTCTCCTCTGAATCCGCCATCAGCACCGTATGGCCCGTATTATCCGCGAACAGCAGTCTGCTCCGCTCTACTAACAATAAGAGTTCTGTTTTCGTGATATCCTTGTTTGTTACTCATATAAGACCCATCTTGGACTACTGCTCATGTGTGTGTAATGTGGGATATTTGGAGGATCTGAGACTGTTGGAGTCTGTGCAGAGACAGTGGACCAGGGAGATTGATGGGCTGGGCGGTGTGGAATATGGAGATAAGCACACAGCTCTGCAGTTGTTTTCTGAAAAGGGAGTTTGTTGCTTTTCGATCTGGTCAAGCGTTAAATGATTTTTCACTGATCTGTGGATTCAGGTTTGTCTGCTCTGTTTGAGAGAGTTCCAGATATTGGTACACGTGGGCATTCTTTCGAGCTGGTGGTTCCTCATTGACAGATGAACTACAAACGCAGATTCTTTTATTCTCACTGTGTGCAGGTTTTAAACCAATTGCCCGCTTATGTGGTTCAGTGCGAGTCCCTTTATGGATTCAAGAGGGCTTTGACTGAGGAGTTGGGGGAGGCGTTGTAGGAGTTTGCTAGACCCAATGGAGATTTGATTTTAGGGTTTTGTTTGTGTTTCTGACTATTTTCTGCTAGCAATTTTTTTTCATTGATCTGGAGAAATTGCCTCCTCACCACTAAATGTTGCTGGCAATCAATAAAGAGTATTTGCTGGTGGTGTAATGCTGCTTCTGAACAGTTCATCTCACCTTTGCACCCCCCCTCCCCTCCACAGCCCTGCCCACAGGGCATGCAGACATGGGAGGTATTACACCTCAGCTCGCCAGCAATAAAAAAAAACTGCAGCAGGACGCTGGTCAGAATGCATCTAATAAGTCAACATAAACACTGAAGACAGTCAGCAATTGCACACGACTGAGTTCCACCCCTGCAATGAATTTTCATCACGACTGCACAGTGCACACCCATTGGAATGTTGATAAAAAAATCACGGCAAATGTTTCCTCCAGTGTAATGTGGTTTTCACTTCATTTGCTTGTAGATGGACTTGTTGAACTTATAGAAGGCATATATTTAGATGCCTTAGCTGACATCAGCAAGCTGATTATAATCTGACCCTTGAAGAGGGTTGCAAGAAGCTGACTCCTCAGAGCACACACAACCAAATGAGAATTCAAAACGTTTGTGACTTGGTGTATGTATGGCCAGTTTGCAGTGTCACTGAAATAACCTAGAACTTGCGTGGCTTCATGAATACTGCGTGTATTGTGCTTATACTTGCCACTCTTCATAACTATTTACTTGCCCCGTGACTTGCATACATATTCGCTGCTTTTAGTACGGTACTCTGAGTCATGATCTGGCGTAACCTAAAACAGAAGTTCATGGAGCTGGATGAGACAAAAACATACGCAGCCATCAGGCGTACACACACGAGTGTCAACAGGCACAAGAGATAGACTTATTTGATGGTCACCACTTCAGGTGACACAAACACACGCGCGCGCACACACACACACACACACACACACACACACACACACACAGACTCACGCACACACAGAGACACACACACACAGTATGGGTCACACATCATGTTCATCAACTGAGCTACAGATACCATAGGGTTCTCAACATGAATGCTCAAAATATATAAATCTGCATAATTACCAGAGATCTGAATAGGGCTTGTGTGTTCAACTGAGTGCATAGGACATGTAGTAGAAAGAGCCAAGACATTTGCGACTAATGCCTTGTCAAATATTAGGTACACACTAATATTAAATATGAATTAATTATTAATACCATTCAACATTATTATTGTAATAGTAAAATATTTATATTTAATGCTATGACTTTCAATAATGTGATTAGTATTTTGTCATTGTGACTGTTAACCTGTCTCATTTCATAGTGTTGCCATACATTTTGTGCATTATAACCTCACACTCGTGTTGATAAGTTTGGTATCTGTCTGGATAATTGTTTGGAAAGAAACTTGAGACATTATTGATGAAAATTATTTGTGTCACTAAACTTATAGTGTTATAAAAATAGCACTTTGAGTATACATGAAGAAAAGACCAAAAGTGGAGAATTTTATCAGTAGTATAAGCAAAATTCCACCAATAGTGCAAAATGGTCTAAGCCCCCAATACCAATATATTGGATCCCCTCTAACAGTAAATCATTGCTATTTTTGACTCTTCCACTACCATGCTCCACATATTTTTCCATTCAAAACACAGAAATATACCACACTAGTGTTACAAGTAGGCCTCCCCCTATTTCTTGGTTTTGATTTGATACATCCTAACCACCCAGGTTGCTATCTTAGAGTAACTTTTTTCAACAGCTACCCACAAAGCTTAACTTTCAAAACCGGTAACTATTGTATCAGCTTTGGTGAAATTTAACTCATCTTGAATGATATTTTTCAGCTACAGTTGTTTTTATTGCTACCTATGTCCTCTAATGTTGTACCCATTCATTTTTCAATGTGCTAATGCATATAAGAGATCACTGCTGATGCACCTCAACTTGTTCAACTGCATGCGCTACATTTGTCCCTCTGACGATCACATTCATGGGCGTATAGAGAGGGCTCAATTAAGTGCCAATATTCTGTCTCTTACCTTTACCTTTGCAGCCCCCTCCAGCAGGACCACATCAAGTGGGGAGCAGCAGAGCCGGGGGAGGCCAGCACAGCCATGCGCGCCAGTATGCTGCTGAGAACAGCAACGTTAACACAGGTATAGGAACTGGAATTAGTGCGCACCATTGGCTATCACATGAACCATCCACATGCATGACAGAAAAAAAAAAAAAAATCCAGAACAGCACACAGTACAACAAAGAAGCAACACACCAGGACAGGCACAAACACACACCCACACACACACACACACACACACACACACACACACACACACACACACACCACAACCCACCACTCTAGCGCCACAGCAAAAAGCAGACAAATCCATAGCCAGGACGCCAACACGCTGCAGAAGAACCCCAAACTAAACAAACTCAAACAGAGTATCACCCAAAAACTCCGCAAGCGACGTCTTGAATGCAGCCAGAGAATCTGACTCCACCACA
>SDVV010032904.1:0-11366 GCA_016164225.1 Gammarus roeselii
GATAACAGCTTTCTGTGACGAGACTAGGGATAACAGCTTTCTGTGACGAGACTAGGGATAACAGCTTTCTGTGACGAGACTAGGGATAACAGCTTTCTGTGACGAGACTAGGGATAACAGCTTCAGCAGCAACATTAGTCGCACTGTTGCGAGTGGTTGTGTTACAGGCCAACATGTTTAACATGGTCTCCTCCCGAGAATTAATTACTTGCATATTCGTTCGCCATGGACACGTCCACGCGTGGGTCAGGACTTAGTTACGACGAGCGTGAAGTTATCTGGACACAGTCGGCAAATTCGCTCGTCAAAAAAAAAATATTTAATCTTCCTATTCATTAATGGTAGATTGATCGAAGGAGGAGATCTGTGCTCAGTTCCCGGTGATTGAAAGGGACCGACAGCCTCCTCCTGGTATTGAGTTCCTTTAACTGCATCATGCGGCTTAAAAAAAAATACTAATGAAAGTATCCAGATAATTTCTCTCTTGTTAGTTACGGAGACAATTTTTCACAAATGTAATGAATATTATTCAACCCCTATAGAATAATAATCGCATAAGTACTTTGTTTTCTAACTACCACATATCTCGCCTACGATCGCAGCGATGGTGCGTGTTATTGGTCTGCTAAGATCGATGAAGATGAATTATCATAAAATGATAATTAAAAATATTATTTTCCAACTCCCTTTCGTTATTCGTTGACAGGAAGGGCTCGAAAGAGTGAGTAGAGCAGTCCGTGTCGAGATATATTTATTTGCCAATAAAGTGTAAACAGCTGGTGGAGTCGTCCCTCTCGGGGTGGAAAAAATTTCGTCATTGAGTTGGAAATATTTTATTTAAATAAATCTCTACACTTAGTAGCGCACAGATAATCATATCGAAGTTGAATACGCTATGTACAAGTTGTTTCCACTTACATTCACAATTCTACTGATACAGTGATATATTGTCCAATCTTCTGAATTGGGCAATTGATCTGGTCCAATTAAGAAGATAGGCAAAGATCAATTCTGAAACAACTTTCAAATTGTTATTGCACATAAGCAGAGTAAATCTTTGACTTTGTATGTTATAGGGCAATCACAATGTTACAAATCTCATTTTTTTTAGTTTAAACGAGGTGCAAACCGATATTTCTACTTTTCGCCGGCATCCCCAATGCCAGCAAACTACTGATCCCTTTCCAGGAGAGCGGTTTGCCAGCAGCATTTCCATTCATTTTCCTCGTCATGGATGACATGCTGTGAATTTTTACTCGGTTCTCAATTCACCGTCACTGAAATAGAACAAACAGTATTATATATGGATCAGTGTTGGAATTTTTATTGTAAAGATATTGTGAGAAATAATTATATTTCAATTTCCATGAACGCATTTGCATGCAATATAACTTCCGGTAAAAAAATGAAACTCCATATGGCCTTTTGTTTCTGGAACGGGGATGATGAAATATTGTTTTGTAGGAGGATTGAAGAGAAAATATTGAAGTAAAATGACTGAATTGTGAGGCAGAATGATAAATGTTTTTCCTTCAGTTTCTGAATGTGCGCTGTTCGTTTATTCTAACTCAAGCTAAGCAAAATCCATGGAATTTGGATGAGTTTTGTATATGAAACGAGCATTTTATTCATGGTTATTGTCAAAACTCGGAACGGAACTCCAACAATAAACAAAGGTAATCATACCAAAGATTTATATATATATTTTTTTTCTGACTAATGGAACATTGAAATTAGAATGCTAAAACAATAAAATAAACTAACTGGCTATTGTGTCTCCTCGTATGTTATTCGTTCGTATCTGATGTGCAATAGGTGAAAATCATTTATCAATAACCTTTAAAAGAACACTCAACTAAGACGTAAATAGAATATGTTATCATGCTATAATAATAGGTATAGTGCCGTATCAACATATTTAAATGAAAATGCCCACTAGTTCATACAACTGTATTAGCAGAATGTGGAGTTGAGACTTTCTAACGGTTTTTACCCTCACGAGTAGGGTCATCCCAGCCCCTCAGCAGACCTCATTTCAAAGTATGGATATTTCATTCACGATAGTAGGTTCTATTATTTTAGCTAACACGAAGTACTCTATTTCAGAATATGGACTTTTCATTCGCGATAGTAGGTTCTATTATTTTAGCTAACAAAAAGTACATCATCTACAAATTTAAACAATCCGAAATCCAAGAAACCCATTGTTTGTACGATTGAGGTGCTTTAATGACGGGCTTGATGTGCTTTATTCTTAGGTGCTTTACTCTGAGGTGCTTTACTCTGAGGTGCTTTACTCTGAGGTGTTTAACTCTGAGGTGCTTTCCTCTGAGGTGCTTTTCTCTGAGGTGCTTTACGCTGATGTGTTATACTCGGAGGTGCTTTACTCTGAGGGGCTTTATTATGAGGTGTTTTACTCTGAGGTGCATTACTCTGAGGGGCTTTACTTTGAGGTGCTTTACTCTGAGGTGTTTTACTCTGAGGTGCTTTACTGTGAGGTGCTTTACTCTGAGGTGCTTTACTCTGAAGTGCTTCACTCTGTGATGCTTTACTCTTATGAGGCAGTAGATGGGAGACAATTCTTCATTATAATCCTGTCTGCAACTTCAAACCTGCTTCACAACATAAACAGTTCGAAAAGCTGTTTTCATTTAGTAAAAAAGTTGGATACATCATCAGATTCTGCTGTGAAGTATTGACTTGGAGGGCATCACTACATAGAAGCTCATCCTATCAGTTCTGCAAGAGTTTTATTTAAAGTTTAATATAGTTTGTTCCCATGAAAAGAAAATACTATTTCTTTTCAAACTTGCAAATGGACATGTTTCACGATTTGGTGCGCCTTCATTAATATCATAAATTAATGAAGCAGTCAGCTGTGCACATACATAGATTAGAGTTTAAACATCTTCAATGCACTTGTGAGTACAAGATTCATAAGCTAATTAAATAAATACTCAAAGTTCTAGGTGCAGGTCAATCTAACTGCACGCGAACTACTAAATTGTTACAATGACTTCAGCTTTCTACAGAAGTTGGGGAATGACGCGTCATTTCACGAGGTTCGATCTGTCTATGCACGCTGATGACAACGTCACAAAGTGTGATTAAACTAAGGACATAAATGAAAACACCCTTTCTTGCTCAGCACTAACACTTATTGCTAGTTTGGACGGGAGTGGGGAAACACAATTATAAAACTTGTGTTTCTGAGATTGTGGCCTATACATACTCCTGACGCCCAAGCGTCAGGAGTATGGTCAGGGAGTCGACTGTCTCTGTGGGCTTACCCATAAGTAGATGGGTAACAACAGTGCCGAGGGGCAACTAAAGAAATGGGCAATGGTGTGTTCTTTGCTCTGCAGTCCGGACATACGGGGTCATCGTGTCGACCTATCGAAGCCTGTTGTTAAGAGAGGAGGCCGATGCGGCGGGAAAAGAGGGCCTATGGAGGGTCAATAGGGGACTTTAAATTGAAGGCAGCGGCTTCGCCGGGGGCGCTAGTGGGGTCTCAACTCTGCCAGTAAAGCTCTTGGAACGACGGGTTATGAATGCGTTTGACGGAAAATAGGGACCAAAATTAGGTAGGATTGGAGTGGGCTGCTTCGGCAAGTATGACTTGCCTGACACGACTGACAGTTGTCGTGATTGACCCAAACCTTCATTGATTTGATGATGCAATTAAGTGGTCAGATGTATCAAACGCTCCTGCAGCACCACCCTGACCAAGAAGTCTCAAGACTTCTATGATGTGGGTGGAGATGAGAGTTTTGAAATGACCTAGGTATTCGATGAATAGCTGTATGCTGCATAACTATACGTACGGTGCTCTTGTTGGTATAACAGGCTGTGGGAGAGGGAGTCTGAGATACGGATGCCTCTGTCTCATTAGTGAAGATTACACTACTGACATTCCTGGAGGTGACGAAAATCCGGCGATGTCCACGAGGATCAGATGAGCAAGCGGCGAGTGTGACAGTTATGGGGAGATCGTCTGTGCTTTTGGTCGCTTGCACAGACCTCATTGTTTGATGGCTGTCATGCGCTGTGGAGAGGGGCTCCACGGCCGGTTAGGATATTCTGGTAGTGAAGCCCACATTTACGGTCTCCAGAAGGTCCGAATTTGTGACATGATCCTTTGCATCGTTTCGCACTGCCACTTGGGCATCACGAGCTCCTGAGAACCAGATGGGGCGGTAGACATAGACCCCTGATTAATGAGGATAGAGGCGAGAGATAAATGTTTTTTATCCGGAGATGGCTCTGACCTCCCTTTCTTGGTGATCTATATTCCTTACCACGTCGGTCATGGTTGTGTCGTGAGGAAAGATGGGGCTTCTGTTTACGTGTCCCAAGTGATGTCTTGCCAGCTTCGTCAATTCGTTCCCAACTGCTCAAAACCACGACCCATTACACACCGTGTCACCTCCCGAACCACCCCATCCATATACCGTTTGAACAGCCAGAGTCAGAACGCACCCTTGTCTCAGTCGCACTTTTCCTGTGATCCATGCATACACCATGCACCCACTCTGACACCTGCTCTGCTGTAAACACGAAACTCTGAACCTTTTCCATCAGATTTCCGACCATGTTACCCTATGTCAAATCTTTTCCTCCTCTTTAGTACAACATGCGTATCATTGCCTCACCAAACTAGACATATTGATGTTATGCAAACAAAAAAACATACAAGTTTTAAATTTGATAACATTTATCTGCAATGTTATTTTCTGTGGTTGACCACTCTTTTTTTTGAACTCTCCCGTTATCCATGTTCTGATTGAATATGACATAAATTGGGATGTATTTATCACTTGAAGCGTAAACAATTGCTGTGGTAGTAAAATATTTTGAAATATAACCAAACAATATAGAATCATAGTTCCATCAATACCCAACCGGGTTCCCGAACTTCCTTGTGTTTTAGTTGATTGGTACAATTATCCAAACGCCTAGTGGCAACCAAACGACTAGTGGCATCGTGATGCAAAGTCACTGACCAGAGCTGTCCCACATTCAAAGGCTCTGTGCCGCGAATAACATATCATAATCTCCTCAGATCTGGCATATGTGACTTTGAAAAAACGTGTCAGCTGAGTTCAATTTTGCGAAATAATTATTATTCATTTTTTTCATTTGTACTCGATTGGCAGCGTTTCATTCAAGGACTACCAACAGTGAACGCAAATGTTTTGATAAAAGAATATGAAAACTGAAAATGTTCCATACGCTGTATAAGAGTCATTTGGAAAATATTCTCCGAAAAGTAACGCAATGTTTCGGCCTACTGTGCCACATAACTACGCGCCTTCAGTATTCAAGTGTAATTTATCTGTTCTATTCAACCAAATGTATATAATATACACTTATGAAATAAAATACATTTGTAAGGATTTAATGAATTAAAATTTATTTAGGTATGATGATATGTTCAAAAAATAACAAAATATACAGATACACAGAATACACAGATGATACGTACCAAGTCTTCGTCAGCGCAAGCTGTTTTGAAGACAGCATTTGCTACTTAGGTGAATTTAATATTAACTTATAACTAAGGTTGAGGAATAATGGGAACAGATGGACATTGTTGGAGGACATACTCTATTCTCCACTTTTCAAGATGTCGAAACAGATGCAAGCATCACATTGGACCAATAATTTCAAGAAAAATAAGCAGAGTAAATCGGATCACCGACGTTTACTTTATCATGACTAGTTCCTTTCTCAACTGTCATTCACTAACAATCTTGAGAGCAGGAAATGTCCGACTTGAGGTTGTCTATTACATTACTCTAACATTGTTTGGCGTACGATGATACCAATTAGAAACTAACTGCATAGTTGGCATGACATATTAACATATGCACACGGGAAATAAATATTTCAATGAGTCATTATCGATGGGTACAATAAATGAACGGATTTCTACATGAACAAGATAATTGGAAATTTGAGCACATGAGGCGAGAAAAAAAATATAATGAAAGCATCTGTAAGAGGAAACTGATTGGACATGAATAGTTGACACGGAAATTGCATAACAGAAGTAAATTTCAATTCAAGAATTTCTGCACGTACAAGTTCAAACAGGTATAATTTTAGTTTACGTTCAAAGGTAGCAATAATTCTGCCCGTCCTTATATCTATGGAGATCGAATTCCAGGTTTTAGCAGCTCTGTGTTTTAAAAATAGTTGGGACTGTGTTGATGAATTTCGGGAAATTTGCAAATCCGCATTGTTATGGAGATCATACATAGGATTTATTCTAATGTAAAAAACGTTATCAATGTAAGTTAAATGATTCAAAGCATTGTAGACAAACACCGCAGCGGAAGAGTTAATGATTTGACACAGTGGGAAATTGTTCCATTGACAAACGAAAGCTTACGACAAATGTCGTTATCTCTTAAACAGCGAAGTGAGAAAGTTCTGCGTCGTGTCTTCGTTCGAGTTAGGGCCTTAGGAGCACCTCGGATACGTCAGGCGCTGTGTAATCAAGGCCACGGGACACGAAAATTATGAATATGTGCAAGGAAACGGGGTCGGGGTTAGAAAAACATATAAATGACAGCAACGGGAATCAAAGAACTTTGTTTCTCTGATTGGATTCTTCTGCGGAGACCCGAATGACGTTGAGAATGTATTTCGAGAGTCCGAATACATGCATGCATAGATACAGTCTCTCATTCATATATTGAGCGAATGCCTCTTACTTTCGTCGTGGAGTTTATTAAGAAACAAGGCAATCTACTCACTCATTCGAACTACCTCACACTCAGATGGAATTATCTATTCATCGGGAATGGGAATGGGGTGACCCACTACTTAGAAACACGGTCCTTCCGACACATCGATGACCAAGGCCCCTTATCACGCATGCAGCGTCTCAGAAAGAGCCAATTTGAAATAGAAAAGCTTCATATTTATAGGTCATACTCATCAATTGACTTGCTTCTATTCCTTCCACACCCTCTTTGTACACAGTGACCGCAGAATCATTCAATAACGTCAACACGTTTCCATGATACTCTCCTCGCTCCTACATTGAGTTCTTTTCCACCGAGGCAATTTTTCTCGAATATTGCTGATTATATTATGTAGCATTACTTCTCCCTTTCTTCTCAAATAATCACCTCTGTTACATTTATATAATTTTTTTCTCCCAATCGTTCTGACTACTCACATCTTTACCGCGAACAGCACAGTCGATACAATCACTCCATAGGGAAACCTCTTTTTGCTTCAATAATCGAGGCTCAGCACCGCATCCGACCCTTCAGTGTCCCCATCACCTCCCATCCTTCTTTCTCCATTCTTGGAATACGGTACAATGTCCTTGCATTTGGCCAATTGCGATTCCAAGTACTTAACACAAGAAGTTTATTCTTATAGCCCACTATTATTGCGAAGAGGGCATTCCCCACATCGACTATCGTCAAAAGCCCTATAAATTTACATATTCCTACATATGCACTCGATATGTATGCAAATATGCTTTTGTAGCACGACTGAAAATTTCATCACTTATGGTCCATGCAGAAACAACAACTGACCATCTCTTGTGGTAATTCGTTGAAAGATCTATCCCAATTAGCAATCAGTATGTAACTATGCTGTTGTAGCACGACTGAAAATTTCATCACTTCAAGTCCATGCAGAAACAACAAATGACCATCTCCTGTGGAAATTTGTTAAAAGATCTATTCAAATTAGTAGTCAGTGATATAACTGAAGGAAATCAGTAATCAGTAATATAACTAAATGAATCAGGGATGTCATTTTGGGGAAGTTTATTACTGAGATAAAAATGAACGTGTGGTCGGTAAGTTGTACGGGAAAACGCTGATCAAAATGATCAGCTGTAGAGGAACAGTGTGGTTTTAGGAGTGGCAGAGGGTGTGCCGATCAGATTTGGGCATGACAAGTCTGTGAAAAGTAACTTTTTAGGGGAAAGGATGTGTTCTGGGCGTTCTTGAATTTGGAAAAGGACTATGACAGGGAAGCACTGTGGAGGATGCAGCATTTGCATTGAATGGGCGGAAATCTGTTGAAGTGTTCCATGGTTTCTATGTTGACAGCAGAGAATGTGACAGAGAGGGAAATGAGGTGATCGATTGGTTAGGTATGAAAGTGGGTCTGAGACAAGACTGGATGCTTAATTTCTACATGGAGGGGTCAGGGAGGCGAAAGAGAATGTATTTGGTTGCTGCTCGCAGCTGTTGGGAGCGAATGGACCGAGTTGGCAAATGAGCCAGTTACTGTTCGCAGATGATACGTCACTGGTGGTGGGGTAAGAGGAGAAGCTGTGTAGGTATGTGTCATGGTTGGTTGAGGGTGCAAGCGGAGGATGCTTTGAGTGAACGAGGGTAAAATTCAAGCAAGCAGAACTAGTGACCTCCTTAGAAAGCTATCAGAGAATGTACACAGTTTCAGTTATCTGGGCTCCCATTTGGAGAAGACTAAGCTAGTTGAAACTGAGGTGAATCGCGACTGAAGGAAGGATGTCGACTGTTGGGGCACTGAAGAGTAATGAGTTGTTGGACTTTAGGTATGGAAGATAAAAAAGGATTGTATGAGGGTCTAGATGCCCAATTGTGCTCTACAGAGCTGAGACTTGGGGGTTAGAGCAGGAGAGAAAAAGAGGTTGAATGTTTGCGAGATAAAATGTTTCAGGGGCATGACTGGAGTGACGCTGAGCAACAGGATCAAAAACAACGTAGTCTGAATTTGAATGGGGATGGTAGAGAAGTTAGAGGACAGAGTAGATTCACGTGTTACGAGATGGTTGGGCACAGAGTGAGAGTGGATGAAGGGAGATTGTGAGGCGAATGAACATAAGCCTTGAGGTAGATCGGAGTTTGGGTGGATGAATGGTGGGAAGCAAGCGTTAGGAAGGAGAGACTTGATTAGGTAGGTGTGCATTGAATTACCGTGAATGGCGGGGTGCCTGGTCACCATGACATTACGGGTAAACCAGTCACACTGCCAAGCCCTGCTGCTGACACATACCTCAGACCGCACTCATTAATCATTGTGTGCCATTCATTTTGCGCTGAAGGGTCCGTCAATGACGTGACAGACCCTTCAGTGCAAAAGAGCTAAGGTGTATGAGTGTGAGTGTATCGCAGGAGTGGGATGTGTCAATTGCAGTCGGCCACCTCTTCCTGGGGTATTCGGACTAGTGTCGGACTAGTATCTGCACATAGGTCAGCCATTTTTTTTATTACATCAGCTGTTTGCACAGAGTATGATCCACTTTCAAATAATATTGACGTTTGCCTCACTAACTTTTTGTGATTTTCTGCTGATTTCCTCAAACAACATTTTCTATAAAAATTATCTGTAATTTGTTTCAGTTGTTTCAGAGGACACAATATAATGGTCAATTGACTTACATGTAGAAAAAAAAATTGTAACCGAAACTATATTCGCCATACTGTGATGACTTGAGCGTGATGTACCAAATGTCACCACAAGGATCTTTCAGCCCAACTCATGAGTGGGGACACAATATTCTGAAAACTTAGAGAATCACAACTATACAGTACTTGTATGATATATTTTATTATTCTAAAATCACTTATGCAGAAGGGAAAATATTACCGAAAAAATTATAAACAGGTGCTGATAAACAGAAATGTAGAGGTTTGGATCTCTTGCTTATTAAAAAAACACGTAATGCGACTTCACGAATGTCTTTTCTAGATCTTTTCTAGACCATTTCTTCAAACGTTGTCATTTTTGGTCACGTATGTTCAACTGCTCATTAGGTACTATTCGCGCTTTGTTTTTTTATCCTTGCATTGATATTTTACGCTCTATTATAGGCATATGACTTTATACATATGAAGAAACCAAACCATACACATATTCATAGATACATACTATCTCATTGAAAGTAGATGGAATCAAAAAAGGGAAATTAAATTCCTATCGTTGATATATCATTCATAACTGTGATTTGAAAAAAATACATGTGTGTTATAAAAAAAGTCGTGCCCTCTTGATTGGTAAATTGTACCTAGAGTCGGGGTAATAAGAAGCCCTACTTTCTCCAGACAATGTACGTAGAATTGTACGTAGAGTCGCATGATGTTCCGAAGTACAGTTTGTATGTATAAATGTATATACAGGAGATGTAGAGAATGAACAAAAGAAGGAGAATAAATGAAACGTATCGAATTCTATGTGGTTTTGAACTTTCAAGATTATGTTGCTGTTATTTCTTATTTTGGAAAGAAATTCGTCATTCAATTTAAAACTTTTCTTCCCTTTTCTTTTCCAGCTGAAACGACTCAACCTGGCCTACTTTAGAATTTCCTCCCAGGGTTTAAACTTTAAGGCCAGAAGATTAGGTTCAAGGGGCCAATAGAAAAGTAGACCCATTATCAGCTAATGTTCTCGGTAGTCCACTTTTGGGTCTTACGAGCGTTGGGAATGGAATAACAATTTGTAAAAGGTCAGGCAATCAGCGGTATGTTAATTTCATATAGTATATCATGCCCAATAAATGCACGTGGGACAAAAAAATTGTCTGCGTCATATATTTTAGATTCTTTAATTGTTCTCTCAACTTTATTTATTTTTCTTTCTCAGAAGACACGAGGTCGTGTACTAAGATATCTTTTTATTGAAAAACTGAATCTTTTGTAATGGTTAAAAGGATATAAAAAAATATCCATACATTTTTTGTACGTTACCATTTATCATTGACAAAACTCAGAATACTGAAATATTTCACATAAACATATATTCAGGTAACACACTCCCGCGAAACAAATCTCCCAAGATCACCCCTTCATTATTCATACAACGTTTAGACCCATCTTTACAATATGTTAGCGCATTTTCGATTTCCCAACCCCATGTTGTATTCAAATTTTCTTTATAATTCATGTCGTTCATCCCCACCTTTGTCATCGTACAATAATGCAGACTTCTCATAACAATATGTTAGCACATTCCGATGTCCCAACCCATGTTCTCGGGACTCTAACCCCGGGCATGCGTGATTCCCCACACCATGTACTTGTTATTTTTCTCACCCATGTGTTTTGTTATTTATTCAACACATGTATTTGTCATTTTTCAATCCGGCGTGTCAGTGGTTTTCCCAACGCTATGTAGTTCAGATTATTTTTTCATATTATACATTTTCTGTACGTTCACTGACGATACTATTGTGAATAATATTTCGCTCCATGTAATCAGAACCGGCTGCCCCTTGAGATGAGCTGAGACGAATTCAAATTCAAACTCTTGTTTTCGTTAATTCAAATAGCGTAGTCGAGAATGAAGTTTCATGTCGTTTGTTTATGAATATAATTAGTTTTTCTAGATGGAAATAAATAAAAATGAAT
>SDVV010032905.1:0-11365 GCA_016164225.1 Gammarus roeselii
TGTATAATGCTTTCTGGTGCCCTATATAATACTTTCTCGAGCCCCATATAACGCTTTCTGAAGCCCCATTTAATACTTTCTGGAGCCCCATATCACGCTTTCTGGAGCCCCATATCAAGCGTTTTTTAGCCCCATATCACGCTTTCTGAAGCCCAATATAACGCTTTCTGGAGCCTCATGAAACGCTTTATGGAGCCCCATATAACGCGTTCTGGAGCTCCATATAACGCTTTCTGGAGCCCCATATAACGCTTTCTGAAGCCCCATATAATTCTTTCTGGAGCCCCATATAATGCTTTCTGGAGCGCCATATAATGCTTTCTGGAGCCCCATATACTGCTTTCTGAAGCCCCATATAATGCTTCCTGGAGCCCCATATAATGCTTTCTGGAACCCCATATAATGCTTTCTGGAGCCCCATATAATGCTTCCTGTAGCCCCATATAACGCTTTCTGGAGCCCCATATAACTCTTTCTGGAGCCCCCATATAATGCTTTCTGAAGACCCATATAATGCTTTCTGGAGCCCCATTTAATGCTTTCTGGAGCGCCATATAATGCTTTCTGGAGCCCCATATAATGCTTTCTGGAGCCCCATATAACGCTCCCTTCGAATTACTGCTAGAGAAAGGAATGGCTCTGCGCACAGCTCCACTTATCGCGTATGTTGGAATCGTATGTAGTTCTTAGGCGATTAATGGGCTTATTCTGTTCTTCAACCAATGGTCTAATCCTATTAGGCGTTACTACTACGAGGTGAAAAACCTATCGCTCACTGTGGATCAATAACTTGATCCAGTGACTATAAAAACCTATTGCTCACCGCGGGGCAAAAACTTTACCCAGTGAAGATTCTTAATCTCGTGTATGAAAACTTATCATTCCTAAAAAAAATAACAAAAACGTTGAACTGTCCACTGAAAATAGTTTAAATCGTTTTTCGCCAATATCTTTTCGAAGAGACGGAATTGATGCGCATAAATCGGCTTGCACAGTTTGATCTTTAGGGACATCAGTTTTTCCCTCCAAGAACAAATCCAAACCGCAAAGGGGAAGGAGATACATTTGTAGTAGGCGTCACTTAAATACGCTAATTCAATAGCCCAATTAATGATATAGTAAATATTATTTGCTTCTTCGTTATTGGTTACCTGTAAATGATTTGTTTCACGACTGTGCGCTTTGTTGAAAAAAAACTTGAATATTTATTTTTTAATTTCCTTTATCAGCAAGCACAGTTATGTGGCTGTTTGTGTGATCATAAGACTCCCTCAACTGCCTCATCGTCATCAAACCATATACGATCTGTACATAGGTTGGAATTTTCGACATCTCTGATTATTGGCAATGTGACCTTTTCCCTGTCTTCCTCAGAAGCCCAGCGACCATGAGTTCTTTCATCAACTTCAGTCTTTCCGAGCTCCTAGTTTTCAATAACTTTGATCTCTTCACCACCACATTTGATTATATCAAAACAAACATCGAAAGTTCTCCCGAGCGTCACTGAGAACGTTGTGGGTTCGCTTAATCTTTTCTTGCTGCTGGTTGATAGCTACAGGGAAATTTTGAAACACATCGGCCCCTTGAACACCGCCATCGACGACGTCAAGATAAACATTGAAGGCTGAAAATGTTGTGTGGTGCTTTGCTCATTAACGTTCTATTAACCAGTACATCTGTCCTCTGCAGGTTGAACGCTACAAGGTAATCTTGGAGCAAATTGACCTCTTGAACACCACCATGGAGACTACCTCAAGGTAGACACTGGAGTATAAAAAAAATATGCATCTGCTCTGATCATTATCTTTTATCCCGTCTTACTGCAGAGATGAACACTGTGCTACATGGAAACCTTGAAGCACTTCGGCCTCCTGAACACCTCCATCGACAACTTTCGAAGTCTGAGAATGTTGTGCGATTGTTCTGATCATAACTTTTTGCTCTGTCATCTTTCTTTGCTGCAGGTTGATAGCAACAGGGACATCTTGAAGCTCATCGGTCGCCTGACACCACCATCGAAAAATTTCTGGATAGTCATCGAAGGCTGAGAATGTCGTGTGGTGGGTTTGTACATTAACTTTCATCCACGACTTCTTTCTTGCTACAGGTTGATAGCTGCAGGGAATTTTTTAAAAACATCGCCCTCCTGAGCACCACCATTGGTGACCTCAAGATAGATATCCAAGGCTGAGAATGCTGTGTTGTGGCTTTGTACATCAACTTTCATCTAGGACTCCTTTGTTGATACAGGTGACAGCTGCGAGGGAATCTTGAAGCACATCGACCTTTTGAACACCACCATCTACGACCTCAAGATAGACATCCAAGGCTGAGAATGTTGTATTGTGGTTTTGTACATCAACTTTCATCCAGGACTTCTTTGTTGATACAGGTTGATAGCTACAGGGGATTTTTGAAGCACATTGGCGTCTTGAGAACCACCCGCGGTGACCTCAAGATAGACATCAAAGGCTGAAAATGTTGAGTGGTGGCTTTGTACATCAACTTTTATCCAGGACTTCTCCCTTGCTACAGGTTGACCGCTACAGGGGAATCATGAAACACATTGGCCTCCTGAACGCAACCATCGACTACCTCAAGATAGACATCGAAGGCTCAGAGTACGAGTTTTCGAGGACGTTCTCTATAAGGATACTGTGCTTCTCCGCCGTGTTAAACAAATCGGCATGGAGATCCATGTTGGTGAGTACCAAATCAGGCGGAACAGCAACCTGTGTGTATTGCGGTATTACGTCCAGCATCACTGAGGTGACTGGTTTATAAATAAGCATTCAAAATACATCATAAAAATATAGATAATTACAATAAGAGGATTCAAGTTTTAAAAGTTAAATTTTAAATTTTTCGATCGGTTGCAATTTCTGCTTCACAGACGTGGAAAGATTTTCGAACCACATACCGAATGAGAGCCACGACTGTATGCCACACAGCTCACGATGTGGCATACGGTCATGCCAGGACTGCATGCCACAAAGCTTACGTCGTGACATGCAGTCATGCCACGACTGCATGTCACAAAGCTCACGTCGTGGCATGCTGTCATGTCACGACTGCATGCCACAAAGCTTACGTCATGTCACTACTGCATGCCACAAAGCTTACGTCATGTCACTACTGCATGCCACAAATCTTACGTGTTGGCATGCGGTCATGTCACAACTGCCTGCCACAAAGCTTACGTTGTGGCATGTGGTCATGCCACGACTGCATGCCCTGATCATAGGTCGTGGCATGCAATCATGACACGACTGCATGCCACAAAGCTTACGTCGTTGGATGCATTTATGCCACGACTGCATATCACAAAACTTACGTCGTTTCATGCAGTCATGACACGACTACATGTCACAAAGCTGACGTCGTGACATGCTGTCATTCCACGACTGCATGCCACAAAGCTCACGTCGTTGCATGCGGTCATTTCACGACTGCATGCCAAAACGCTAACGTAATGGCATGCTGTTATGCCGCGTCTGCATGCCACAAAGCTTACGTCGTGGCATGCTGTCATGCCAAGACTGCACGCCGAAAGCTTACGTCGTGGCATGCTGTCATGCCACGAGTGCATGCCTCAAAGCTTACGTCGTGACATGCTGTCATGCCAAGGCTGCATACCACAAATCTTACGTCGTGGCACGCTGTGATGTCACGACTGCATGCCACAAAGCTTACGTCGTGACATGCTGTCATGCAACGAATGCATGCCACAAAGCTTACGTCATGTCATGCGGTCACGTCAATGTACAAACGAGCTTCGCTGCGTAAGTCCTGAGTCCACAATCTTGGTGACGTTGTTGGAGTGGTCCCGGCCATTCGGAAGAAAATCATATTCGACAATAACGTTTACTGTTTATAGGAAAGGGATTAATAGATACACTAACAATTGTTATTATTTGTATTTATCAGACCTACTAATACACTTTATGCAAATACATAGGAACTTGGTTGGACATACATGAATTGATTGGGGAGCAAGAGAACATATTAGTGTATGACTTTTTCGGCCATGCACATTTACATCAAAACTATTCTCCAAATACATATTATTAGAATTTTATGTATTCTTTTGGTTAGCTACTGTGCAACAAAACCGATTTGTGATGCCAATACCGTTAATTGTGTCGGCCAAAAATATGTTTGTGATTAAACTTAAACTTCTCAAAATTGCACGTCCATGTGTACTTGCATACCACACTTAACTCTGTTTCCATTCTTTTATGGTAGTTAACAATCATATTTTTAGCAATAAATCAGTTGTTAGGTGTGTCCTTTTATTGGGTATGCGGTTCAGTTTCTTGACATTATTTTTGTATATCTCTTATATCACTTTATCATTTTCTGTTATTTGACTGCAATAGAACAACCTGATGGGTTAAGACACTATCTTAAAATGCATATAGCTACTGGCAGCCCTGGGATCGATTTTAGGTGACTTAGATGTTTTGAATTGACGCTACTACGAGAGTTGGAAAAGACCTAGGTAATCGCGGTCAATTCCTACATGTCTGATGAATTACAGAACTAAGTATTTGAAGAAGCTACAATTCACTGCGAAACAGTTCTACTTCTCATCTCTATTCTCTTCGTAACCAATCTGTGACCTCACGATATTTTTCTCAAGGTATTATGAAGAGCTGTTAAAACAGAATGGGCGGTGTCGGCAGTTGAGCCAGTTGCTGTTTACGTATTATATGGCACTGGTAGCGGATTCGGAAGAGGTGTGTAGGCTAGTGTCGGAGTTTGGTAGAGTGGGGGAGAGGAGGAAGCTTTGAGTTAACGTGGGTTATAGTAAAGTAATGAGATACTTGATGAATGTCGGTGCGAGCAGAACTAGTGCGAGTGAATTAATCGCGAGTGAAGGAGGGTGTAAAGTGTTAGGGCACTGAAGAGTGAAATGAGCTGTAGGACGTTGGGGATGGAGGCAAACAGAGAGTTGTATGAGCAGGAGTTGACCCATCTGTGCTTTACTTAGCTGAGTCTTGGGTTTGGGTGTGAAAGCAGAAGAGAAAAGAAAGTTGTACGTTTTCGAGAGGAAATGTTTGAAAGGCATGGCTAGAGTGACTCTTAGAGTGATCTATAACGACGATGTTCGAATTAGAAGAGGGATGGTGACGAAGTTAGAGGACAGAGTAGATTCCAGTGTGCTGAGATGGTTCGGGCACATGGTGAGGATGGATCAAGGGAGATTGGTGAAAATGATGGTGATGGCAGAGGTGAGTGGACGTAGACCTAGAGGGAGACCGAAGTTTGGGTGGATGGATGGTGTGAAACA
Source organism: Gammarus roeselii (assembly GCA_016164225.1). Taxonomy (NCBI): domain Eukaryota; kingdom Metazoa; phylum Arthropoda; class Malacostraca; order Amphipoda; family Gammaridae; genus Gammarus; species Gammarus roeselii. The sequence continues at coordinate 5,294 of SDVV010032905.1, forward strand.
GGTGATTGGAAGGAGAAACTTGAGTGTGGAGGTAGCGAGAGAACGTGTGATGGATAGGTTGGAATGGAGAATGTTTGTGAATGGATAATCTCTTTGACGCTGCCCTGATATGCTTTCCCACCCTTGGTATCTCGTTGAGAAACGGGATAGTCATGGGCGAGGGGGGGGGGGGGTTGATGGTCATTATGACGCATCTGGGTTAAGCAAACACACTGTCGGGCCCTGCTGCTGACACTGACCTCGGACCGCACTCATGATCCAGAGTGTGCGTTGCCGGGTCTTCCAACCGGTCTTTTTAGCGCAAAAAGGCCAAGTTATGTTGGTATGAGCGCATGAGAGGAGTTTAAGGTGAGTCTTGCCGTCGGTCGTCACCCTTCCTTGGGAATTCGGCCGAGTGCTGTAGCTGTATCTGTATCTGAATTATATAGTCCAATCCTCAGGACTATTTCTTTAATAACCGCCTGTGCCCGAAATTGCGAAATTTTATTTATATTCTCATCTCACTCCCAGGTAAGTGTAATACGTCACGACGAGACCGCATATGGAGAATTCTCCACCGTCTCCGATGTCTCAAGTTTAGGACCGTGTTTTCTGAACCATATCTTGAAGTAGAAAACCCCTGCCTCCTAGACGACCTAGTCAGGGTATGGACTGCTACAAGTTGGTCTGGATCAACGAGCGGTTCCTATGATGACACTGCTTCATAGTTGTTAAATGAACAGTATTGCATGCACCGTGTGATGAAATTGTTCCATATTACAAGATGTTCATTAGGTTTTGGGTGGACGCAATAACGTTCACAACATCATCGCGATGAATTAATTAAATAATGGTAGGCTTTAGGGGCTAGAATGACATTTCAGGCCAGTGTTTCAGTATGTTGAAGTTTTTTTCTTAGGACGCGGCAGACGGAAAGTGAGAAGCAGAAGCACGCCGAAGCAGGCATTAGTGATATAAAATGAACACAATTCCATTAGAGCGTTCAGACGGAGAGGTGGGTGGAGCGGGTAATACACGTAGAGCGAGGTGGAACGGGTAGTTCACGTAGAGAGAAGTGGAGCGGGTAATACACGTAGAGCGAGGGGGAGCGGGTAATACACGTAAAGCGAGGTGGAGCGGGTAATACACGTAGAGCGAGGAAGAGCGGGTAATAGACGTAGAGCGAGGCGGAGCGGGCAATACACGTAGAGCGAGGTGAAGCGGGTGCAATTGTGGTGCGTTCTCAGGTGCAAGTTTCAAAGTACGACTCATGCAGAGTTTATATTCAGCATAGCCAATAAAATGTGTTGTTGACAACACCGTTACAACGTCATTTTAAAGAACAACATTCTTTATGTTTTCGTTGTATGTTACAACGCGTTTTGAAATAAGCATTCAAGAATGCACGTATCAGTTTAGTGTGGAGATCTTAGAGGATTTTATTGTGCGTCGTGTGGTTTAAATGGTATGCATTACCCTGTATAAATGAAATGTAGCATGATGTTAATTCTCTTCATTGTTATATAATGAGTACAGCACACCGATGACCAATATTAAGTATTGAGAAATGGAAGGCGAATGTTTGGACGTAGTGAAATGAAGTGTCAAGAGCCCAATCGTTACAAGGGATGAGGTTGTATTTTGAGCACCAATTCACACGCCATTGCAAGAACCTCACAACATCTGGATCAAATTAACTGGACCATATAACACTGCATATGATTCTTAATGAACTGATTGTGCTTGGTAGTCCTACCACAGTTTCGTAATTTCAAATGTTTTTCGAGTGAAGCAAAGTTAAACGACGTCACACGAAGTAAGTTACGCGAGTGAATTTCAATATGTTGATCGCACTGATTTTGCAGCTTGCAAGGATGATGAGGAAGATACAAAATCGACTAGATAATAATGATGCTATGAACAAGATTCTCGAAAAAAATTATTTGCACAAAAATAAACCATGATTCAGTCTACAAAATAATATACTATTTATGATGTGCTGCTATGCACTGTGTACACATTTATCTCAATAGAAAATTTATCATTACATCAACGGTGTACTAGAATGAACAGTTTTAATAGACGGAACTAACTAAAAAATCGACGTACACTAACAAAATAATCGACTATCATGAATACAAGATGGAACCTGTATCAGTCTGTTAACGGAAATCTTCTGCCAGATGCACAGGAGTACAAGTTTTAACCTGTATTAGGGATGTGATGCAGTATGCTAGTTGGAACCTGTGAGCTCCAATACTACGCAGATGATGGCTGGAGAGGGAGCGGTGGAGAAGGCTGGAGGTAGAGAGGTGAATGACTGTATATACTAGGCACCTGCAGGTACGTGGATCCAAATCATCTCCTCGCTTTGTAACAAAAATTACAGCATCAGCTCTTAATAAGACTTATTTAAGCAAGACTACCACCAGTATCAACAGAGATTCTTGCTGCCACTAGAATAAAGATTTAATCAAACAAGTTCACTCATCAGAAAGCTGTGGACGTGTTTCGCGATGGTAATGTCTCGGTCATCTACAACCAACGCATTGTAGGTTGTTTTAGGTGTTAGCTATAACTTTCTCAGGGATGTATGCATAATATAAGGACCTGCACCTGCTGAAATACCCCTAACAAGTACATGCCGGTGGGTTCTAGGACTTCGGGCTGTGCGCTGCTGTGGGTCCTTCATTGCAGGGGGAGTTGGGGTTAAGCAACAACAATCACCGCATGCAGAGATTTGGATTCATCGAGGGAAATTAATTTGTCTCCGCTATACTAACAATAAAAATTATTCAAAAATTCTTGGGATGAAGAAATACCTGTCAACCTTGATATAACGTTATTAATCGAGTGTGGATCTGCTGTGCAACTCTGAAGGAGCATCGCTCATGTTTTTGAAGAATAAATGAAACATGCACCGTAGTAGAATTGTGCTTAACCGTGACTTCATCGTCAGTTTCCTCTCACATGAGGTTTCGATGGTGGCTGTGACGGAAGATCTCAGCTACTCTACAACTCAGCTCGAGTCACAAGTAAATGGATTTAACGGAAATTGGGAAGAGGTGGAACAAGAACATAAACCTTTTCTTGAAAAAGTTTATTTATGCCGAACTTCTCAGCCTTGCCTAGTGAAGATGTACTATAAAGTGCTGGCGGAAGACACCGTCAACACTTCTGATTTGTAGCATTTCCCTAATATGCTGATATATGGTACAATAAAACCTATTATAGTACCTAAATTCCGTTTATACTACCTTTTTAACGGTTTTGGAAAAGCATTAGTAGTTTCTCCATTCGCTTGACGATGCTGGTTTGGTTGACTGGCAAGTTTGTAGGTATAGCCCCTGATACGAATGTTGTAGATATGACTTGCACTGAATAATAGTGATTGTATGGATTATATATGTTGTAGCAATGCCATGACTGCGGATATCGCTGGTAGTATTGATTTGATTAGTGTAGTTGGTATTGCTAATAGTATTGCTGGTGTTGGCCCTGGTAAGATTGATGTGGACACTGGTGACCATGATGGGCTTGAAGCGCTTGCATCGGGTGCGTTGCCGGTTGAGGTGCGCAGCAATAATGGAAGTACCGACATGTAAAACTTGACAGCACATGGAGAAAAAAATAAAATTTAAATGTGTGTGTCATCATTTCATAAAAAATTAAAAAATAGTACATATATCTGCGAAGTTTAGGAGCTGCATACAGCATGATCTGTTGATAAATAAAATGTATTTATTATTTAAATAAGACGAATGAACCTGCAAACTGGGCGGTTATTATTATTGGAATCAATGTTTCAATAGCATATTAAGAAGGTATGTAATCTATTAAAAACTACCGTTTTTAATTTCAACATGATCGAGTGGAGCAGGCTATGTCGCTGTATTCGGTTGTTCCACATCGTACGGGGTAGAAGCTTGATGCCTACCGTCCTCTTTTGGTTTCGTCTTGCTAAACTAGTCTTATCTCGCTCACATGACGCCAATCACAGGAGTAGGGTACCTCTAGCCAGGTTCTCTCTTACTTCTTAAAATGAGAATGACACCAAGGATTAGCGGTCATGCTCTGTCAGTCACGTTGGCCACAGGCTAGGTAAACATTATTTGGATATATGTATGTAATGAACTAGCAGAAAAAATAAGCATGCTAACCCCACCCTGAGGGATTTACCTGGCGTTGTCTCCACAGAGGGGCCTCTTGATTCGGACATGGAGCAATTTCCATCGAGCAGGTCCTTGAAGTAGCACATCTGGGAAAGAAGAGAAAAACTATAAATGTATAATAATTGGTTTTACAGTTAGTTGGGTGTCAGTACTAGACAAAAATAGAGATATCAAATGCTTCGGACGTTTTTCTGTTCTCCTAACCTGCAAGATTATTTATTATCGGATTCTCAGAGAGGATAAAAACATTTTTTTAATACATGGAGCACGAATGCCCCGATAAGATGACTCCATCATTCAATTCCTAAGGCTACAAAGATAAGAAGACACATGGTCCCAATACTCGCCAGAGGTTGTAGCATCCAACTATACTACCACCGCCTCCAGCCCTGTTGGTACCCTTCTACCTTAACAACAGATCCGATCTTCAACTCCCTGAGTTGACAGCCTTACAAGCTAATTGATCACTCAAAGTGTTACTACGTTGCACAGCAAGTCCCAGCCTCTGCTTAGATCTGAACGTTTCTCAAGGGTTCCCGGAGGCGGCATATGTCGCGGATCGGCCGATGTCGCGGATCAGGAGGCTGCTGTACTTGCAGATAACGACGGTCGTCTACGATAGCCTACTTAGTTCTTTTTTTGTTTCCTGCAGCATTGGCAGACCTGCCAGCCTCCGTATAAGTGCCAGGAAAGTGACTTGTCGCAAAGGTGTCTACGCATGTACAATCTCCACAAAAGTTTTTTCCCCTCTAGAGAAAGGGAAGACTGTAACGCTTTCAGGTCACTTGCCGTCACCTCGAGCGATACCGGGCTCACTGGTCGTACCAAGGTCAACTTTAAGTGGAGCTCGTTCAATAATGTCATTCAGAGCTAAGTTTATGGGATGACGACCCCCGTTACAAAGGCATAAGAGCGCGTGCGTTCCTGAGTCGTCCATATGCTGACCGGAGCGGCAGAGCTGCGGATTACACAAAGGTGCACCGACTCTGAGCGCCTGAGCAATGCGAAGCGAGTCATGAACCAGTAAAATACCAAGGAATAACTTCTAGCCTAGAACCGCCATCGAGACAGGAAGCGGCCAGGAGACGTGCTTTAGTTTTAGGGTCATGTGCCTTAAGTACCAGACCTTCCAAGGTTGTCCTTACTCCTTCATTGTCTCAAGGCTTCTGAATAGCGCAACAGTCACCCTCTGGTGCGATCGCTCCCTCGCCGTGTCTAGCCTTCCATGCCAACACTGCTTCAGGAATTCCGTTAGACTGAGCCAAAACGTTAACGTTTGACAGAATAGCTTCAACTAATGAACCGACCGAGTTCAGAGATGAGGTGAAGCTGGGCAGGGCGATATCCTATGCCTTGCAAGTGTCCTAACCGCCAGAACTGACTCGGAGATTGGCTTGCTTGCATGATAAATCTGAAAATGGCTAGGTTATTTTCATGCATGTATGTGGGTGCAGCGCGTCAAAGATACTGGAGTTTGGGAATGGCGAAGCAGTTTTTCAGTAGGGTGAGAGTTTGGTGTGGCTCAATTACGCTCAGTCGAGAAGCCATCAATTTAAGGTCGTCGATATTGCCTTCAAACGCTTCTGAGACGGTATGGCCTGAGATTGGTGCGCCAAGAACTGTGCTACTTCCGACAGACGCAATTTTGATGTCCGGTATTGACTCTCGGAAACGAGTCTCTGTGATCCCCCTAGAAGCAAAGTCTGAGTTGTTTGCATGCATCAATTCCCACTTTCGCATGTTGATATCCAAGCCTATTTGGTCTCATTTTTCTCGCAAGTCGTTGAACATTGTTAAAACTGTTTTCGGCTTTCTCCGAGCGTGGCGTCATCCATGTAACAAACGTTCAACTCTGAGACGGCACTACGCACAATTTGATCAACGCTAAGGGAAAAGAGGGCGGGCCTCATAGGGTCCCCCT
>SDVV010032906.1:0-11365 GCA_016164225.1 Gammarus roeselii
TACCGACCCCATGTATTTCGTGATCGCCCCACTCCATGTATTTCGTGCCAGGCATTCCTGATTCTTACCTCAAATAAGAAGTTGGCTGTCGATCATTTATTATAATATTATAATTTACAATCTGTATGTGTACATGTATGATGGTATATTGTGAATTCCATTCAGTTCGATGAAGGCGAGCCAGCAGCACTCTAGAGATGAGTTGCGATGTATTCTTTTTCGATTTATCAAACTCATGCACATGTTTTTTAAAAGATTTTCAATAACATATATTGTGAATCATGTTTTGGAACACGATGTAGCTACAAACCGACCGCCGACAGATGAGCTGTCACGAATTCACTTTATCTCTCGTTTCGCTAGTTCAAATAGCGCATATAAAAACTAAGTTTGATGTATTATACCTAAGTATTGAAAACCCATTGCTAGACGATGGAATTAAAATGATTTAATAATAATAATAATAATAATAATAATTGCGTTCGGACTTTCTTTCCGCTACTCATAAACAAAAATTCGTGAGTGATCCGTGTACGAGGCATCTACAATGTGTGGTATAGTTCTGACTAAGTAAAATACTCAGATACACAGTGAAAAATGAAAATCCACACTGGCAGAGCCGCACCAGTGATAACATCCGAAGAGTCGCTTTACTTCATTATCACTTACAAGTCATATATAGAAGAAGCAAACACAAAACGAAGATACTATACTGCGGTTCGTTGATAACAGCGTCAACCAACGCGGTTGGTTGAAAAAAGTGTCAACCGACATAGAATTTTACATGTAATTTCCGGACAGAAAGTGCGACAGTACCAAGTAAAATGTACTGTCGACGTATCAAATAATAATTGCAGTTGCTGGTCCGAAACGCAACTGCATCAGAATGGCTCATTCACCGTCAGAGACGAGCAAAACGCTGGTCGGGTCCAGGTAGCAGATAGCTTCCACCGGCACTACTGCCCAACAGCAACACAGCGCACCTGGTACCGCTCCAGCTCTCGTCGGATGTAGAACTTCTGTTCACCGTATTATCCTGACTATAGAGGGCATTCAGCGAGGAAATGGATTGGCGATTACAGGCGTTTTCGTTCAGGTAGGCCAGTTCAGCATAATATAATTTTGAGTCGTACAGGTCATATCATCCATCACCTGACTTCATCGACGCCATCATGTCGCGATGTTCTCTGCGATATTGTGCTCGCAATTTTCTGCAAATCGTCTACAGGGCTGTCTAATATTTTATCTTTCAATGCCGTTAGGATCCCATAAATTGCAACAGCACGAGCCGTTATATCGTAATGTTCATTAGGCATCACCTGATTTAAATAGGGTTGTGTCTTGCACAGTTCTTCTATAAAAATATGACGACGGACGCGCGTGACCAGGCTATAGGCCAACCAACCTTATCGTGGAGTGCCCGGCGCGCACTGGCGAGCAATGCAGCAAATGCCACGGACGTGCTCGGCAAAACCGAATCTGGGCGAACACGAGGTATGGTGGAATCTGGCCTCCAAACACCAGATTTTGCCCGGCGAGCATGTCCGAGACCACTGTTGGCCGGTTTTGTCGACTGGCACGGACGGGGAATTGATACTTACTATAGCTTGCAATACATCGACAAAGGGAAATTTGTTCATGTACTCAATTTGCCAACAATTTGTAAGATAATAAATTCTTGATTTCCTGCAAGAAATACCCTACATGTTACATAAATTACAACCTAACAAGTTTCAAACAAACACCTGCGAGTTCAAATACAGCGTGGCTTTTGCTGACACCATGGGTCACGACAGCTGATGCCGTAAACGGACACTCAACCCTGTAATGCAATGAGGAAGGGTCAACGTTGTAGGTGGTTCTGGTTTGGAGCCTCTCATGTTGAGAGGGCCCGGTGTACTCTCACAACCAAGTTTTGCAGCAGTACAGTGAAACATTTTCTGAAGGAAGCACCGTTGGCGGAATCTCTGACGTCAGCTGTTAGATTGTTGATAATTTTTGGGCTGAGACTGAACATGTCTCTGCGCCTGTGTGTGTTTCTCTGAACTCGGTGTTGATGTCACTCCGGTTCCGCGTGAATCGATTGTGAGCTGCTCTACGATCTGTGAATACAATACCGTTGACAAGACAGCTTGTTCTATATTTTGTAAACACGTACAACTTCATTATAATTTACTCGTTCGTTTATGCTTAACCAGTCAAGTTTCTTTAGCTGGGGTGTCAGTGATCACTTTTCGTACAATTTTCGTCGTGAGCTACCTTTGCAGTGAAGATCAGGTAGCGTTGGATATCGTCGAGAAACGTTTTCTTACACTTCCTCCACACGGATTGGCAATAGCTTAAATGTGAGAAAATTAGAGCATTGATTGTGAGAAGCCTCGATTCAAAATCAGGTTGCTTTCTGGTTCGATTTAGGATCATAAGCGTTCCATTCAGCTTGGAGAAAAGTTTTTCCACGAGGTATTTGAAGGTCATATTGAGATCAAGTAAAATTCTTTGACTTCTGACACTGTTACTAAGTGGGATTTTACACCCAAATTGTCAACACTGAAATTGTCGGGTACCGGAAAAGTATTTGCTTTAGAATACAGGATAATGCTCTTGGTATTATCTGCATTAACTTTAAGCCCATTCGAAGTATACTAGTTATATCTGAGAGTCATCACTGCTTTTGCATCTTCCTCCAGCTCTTCTAATTTAGTCGCCCGTCAAATGAATAGCAATCGAACATCATCAGCATATTGTTATTTTTGCGTTGTCAACAAGACTGCTACCACTGATGTCATATACAAATGAGAGGAAAAAACAGTGCAGGGAATGTCTTGTTTGAATTATGTTGTTCTTCAACACCTTTAACTTGAAGTTTAAATACCGCAACGTATACAAAAACGATCTTGATTTGTATATAAAACATTTCTAGTCTTATTTAAAACAATATGTTGTATTAAAATAAACAATTGCATTTAAAACAATTTAACGTCACATTGGTAGGAACTTTGTAATGGAACTCGTAAACAACAGAGAAATATTCATATATCCAACGTGGGCCACACTTCACGATCTTTAGAGAGAATGGAGCTCATTTAGATTTTGGAGACATGTCGTGAGGAAATTTTTGGCTTCCTTAGTAATTTTGTGTGCTAGCCGACGCCTAACTTCTGCTAATGCTGCGTTTTCCTGTTCTATATTTGATGTGGTTAGTAATCTGTCTACCAAACATAATGTAAAATATAATCTATTTAATCAATAGATAGTTACGTGGGAATCGAGAGTTGAGGTATCCCTTCTGCATCTTATTTCGGGGACAAGCTGACACGATAATCATTCGTACTGCACCAGGTTTGGATATACTCAGTCTGTCCCAAGGCGTTTTCTGGCTTTACCCGCAGTTGAGCTGCCCTAGGGACAGATCCCTGCTTGTCCCCAGCCCCAAACAAAGAACGATTTACTTCAAACTCAATAACTTTTATGTAGGCTCATTTCACAAAATTAAAAACATTACCTTACAGTACCATGATATTGTTTCAATGCTATAATGAACTTAGAACGATATATTAAAGGAAAATATATTTTACTTTATACTCAATACGAAGAAGAAAACATTCATGCGGTGAATGTGGGTGAAAATTTTTCCTCAGGTAGAGAAGAAAGGGAGGGGACAGGGGTCCAAACTCCTGAGGTTTCCGTCACATGCTAGGCTAGATGGTTCAAAACAATATACACAATAACACAGTTTTCTTCTCTTTGTGAGGCATGTAGGATATATTTCCTTCACACTGCCACACCAAGAACAAAACGTATTGTCACTTATTGTAGTTGAGTGACGAAAATTTTTCATGCTGCTTCGCTGCTGTTCTTTATAGTCAGGCAGCGTTTGGCTCGCGTACAGCTGCTAGGGTTGGCTCGGCAATCTTTGTTCTTCTGCCCACAGTCCTCATCGATGTAGGGTGTCCGGTTTTATCCCGAAATTCTGGAGGTGTCTCCAAAAATTCCCTCGTTTGTACCTCTAACTGTCCCTCCACGTGTTTTAGTTTCACGCTTCTTTGCCTTTGTGGAGCTCGACGACTCAGCCCAGGCTTCATAGCAGCCTGGCTGAACTATGTCGCCCTCTTCGGGTGCGATGATTTTCCTGGCATCAACAGCTGTATGCCGAAGAATGGTCAAGTACTCCTTTCTGAATTTTGTTTGGAAACGATGCAGAACTTTCTGGACGTCTCTCTGATGGCGTGATATGAGCTCCGCCGTGAACATGGAAGGATCAAGTTCTTCTTCCGGATCAGGCTTTGCTCCAGGTATGCTGTCCAGACAATATTCGAACATCAGATGGGGTGGTGTCAGTAGCTGATAGTCATCAACCGAGTCTGAGATAGATGTTCGCGGACGGTCATTGATACCTGCTTCTATCACAAAGTACGGTATGCAGTTCGTCTTCTGTCACCATGGATCTGTGCAACGTTTTCTGGAGGCACGGCTTGACCATCTTCTTTATTCTCTCAAAGAATCCTCTGAACCAAAATAAATGCAAATGGTTGAAATTCCATTTGCATTTATTTTGGTTCAGGGTACTCCGTACTCTGTGATGTTACTCCAGAGATTGCAGTATCTTAGCGGAACTCACAAAGTTCGAACCGTTATACCTGATCAACAGTTGGGGATACGAGCGACGAATCTTTGAAATTTTTTTAGGAATGCTTTTGCGGACATGTGTGTACAAAGCAGTTTACCATTTGTCAATTTAGGTCGCTTTCTTCACATAAAAGGAGTCGGCATAATCTACACCAGTAACCGCAAAAGGACGTGACTGTGTAACTCTCTAACCTGTTGGAGGAGGGATTGGTGGACCACGGAAATGCGTCCCACGTTCCCGTCTACATTGCATGCGCTGCCTAATTATGCCCTTGATTCTCTGTCTGGCTCTCTGTATCATCCACCTTGACGTAGGCTGGACCCAACGTGGTTTACTTCCATGTGGCGCCTTGTTTTGTGACTCTCTTCGATGATCATATCGGTGATCCGATGATTGGTAGGAAGCAAGACTGGATACTTTACAGACTCCTCCACCTCAGCTTCTGTGATTCAACTTACCGCAACTAATTTGTGAGCTCTGAGCAATATGTTGATTTCTTTCATCAATGGAGTGGAGCCCTTGGAACTGGGATTGCGAATGAATTTTATCTCTTGTTGTGGTCCTTTGATTGCTCAGTTCTCGACTTATTCCATATCCTTGGGGATCAGACTCGTTGATTGTTTTTTACCTTTACATACCAACCTACCTTGTTTTTCAATTGTCGATTTACCTTTCACCTTACCATTTAACTTTCCTGTTAGGCACTCGCATTTTTTTTTAACGCGCCCTGAGGTGTTGATCAACTTTTTGAGGATGCTACATTTGTTTGTTACTGCAAGTAGGAAAGGCTCCGGGGGTGAGATCTCTTCTGCTTTATTTAATGTTGCTGTGTGCTCGTGAGCAGGAAAGTTTTTCCACTCCTGCAGTTCCACTATGTTCTTAGACTTATGCCACCACAGGGGGCTTGACTTGATTTTCATCGGGCTGACTCCTCGAGTTATCATATCAGCTAATTCTGACTTGTGGGAACATAGTGCCAATTGGCATTGGGGAGAGCTGCTTCTATGTATAGCTTCCGATTTTGCATGTAAGCCTCCAATGGGCTTCCAAAATGTATGCATCCCAAAACAACTTGACCGTCGGACCACATGTGTATGACCTCAATGTCGACTTCTTTTTCATAAGCCTCACATACATACCTGGTGAGCCATGCTTTAAGTAGTGCTGCGGTCAATTCCAACCTGGGCACAGAAAGTATTTTTGTATGTGCATTCGTTCCTTAGCTATTAACAGGGCGGCCTTACCTTTATTGACCCCGTACACAACTGCTCCATATTCCACTTTGGAAACATCTACAAATGTGGTAGGGTCATTGACTTATCTATTTCTGCGTTGCGTTTGATGGGTATGTCATCCATCATCAGGAGCTCTTCCTTGATCTTCTCCCATTTTATTCCAATGGCTTCCGAAAGATCATCATCCCGATACACCTTTGGATGCCAGATTTCCTTCATTATGAATTTAGTCTTGATGGTATAGGGGTCATAAACACCGCAGGATGATTATCTTAGTCGGCTTACCTGATTCTAACTCCTTGCAAGCTACTGCCAGGGTGCCCTGGACTGTGTTCCATGGACAGTGGGTCTGGCATCTCACTCTACTTCCCTTTGTGTCATTTCCTTTAGCTCTGGGTCATTTGTTGCTCAGCCTCACACAAGATTTTCTCCGTCCTAGTTGATGTAGTTATCAAGGGATTGTCGACATAGGTGTTCTTCTCGATCTTGTCTGTAGTGTCCCTTTGTCCACCATACTTTTCCTAGTGGTGATCAACTGTGGCATTCAGAATAAAACTGTGAGCAGGATCCACCAAAAAGGAAGACCTTGAAGCGATAAGTGTCAATGGGGCAGTCAGAATCCTTGGGATCACTTGGACATCGAAATCTTCTGAAGTCTCAGTCCTCTTCATCCAAACCTACCATCAAGAATGTCTTTGCAATATCAAAACAGGCGGCTAGCGACCCTAATATGAATCTCATCAACATTTGAGGTACCTCAGGAACCATGGATGGTCCGGGATATAAGTAATAATTCAGGTTTACTGCATCAATGTGTGGTTTAGATAAAAAAATAAAAAAACACGCGCAGAGGTGTTGTCGAAGATTCCTTCTTCACTGCTTGGTGAGGAAGATAATAGCCCACTTCTATCGGCTTCGTGTTACGAACCCTTTTAATGACACCTCTTTGCAATTACTCTTGCATTACACCATTAAAGTGCTCCAAGACTTCAGGTTCTGATCTCAAACGCTTGAGATTGCTCACCAGCCTCCCTCTTGCCTCCTATGGTAATTTAGCTACACACTTATCCTCAAACAACCTTATGCTACTGATTAACTGTTCTAGGGCTGCTTTAACATCTGGGTGACCTTCCTCAGGTGATACACCAATTGTGTCTAACATCCACAACAGGTCGACATCTCTTCTAGGCTCCTTGATGACTGCAACCTTGAGTGCAGTGGTTACGCTGAGGAGTTGAGATGTCGACTCTCTGTTCATGTGTCCAGACAACCAGACAATATGTCTCCGAGCTTTTTAGATGATTATTGTAACTCCTTCATCCTGTTCCTCAGGAGTGATGAAGCTATAATAATGGTCGGCTCCCGCGAGCATGTTTACAGGGTAGAGGACTGTATTATCAAACCAATCAGCCAGGTTACGTCCATTGGCTGCTAACCTTTGACCAAGCTCACTTACTCCGTTCATGTTGAGTCTTCCCGCTAATGTGTCAACCACTATCACATCCATGGAGATGCTCTCATGTGATGGCACATCACTAGTGACAGTGGTGATGTTATATTATTTTTTCTGTATAAGTAATTTTAATGTAGAAACCATCGATGATTAGGGTGGTATGACGACATGATGTGTCTTCATTGCCCAGTATTCCCCTTTTGATGAAGGATCTGTGAGCCCCCCTGATCAAACAAAACTCGCACAAGCTATGTTCCATCTTTGATTTTCAAACTTACCATTGCTGTGGGTAGAGCAGTGACCTTCCCACATTCAGCTGCTAGTACATTTACAGTAGCTGCACTAGCAGGACCATTTTTTGCAGTACTAGTAGCCAGAGCAATTGTACTTTTCTGGTTACTTGAAGCCTTGCCACCATCTGACCTTTGACTTACCTTGTTGCTACATGTAGCTCCATAGTGACCTGTTTTCTGACATATCTGGCAGAACGGGTCTTTCTCTGGGCTATCTGACGATCGGTGGCCCACCTTGTAACACTTGTAGCAAAGGCGCAGCTCAAACACTCAAGCCTTTCTTGCTTCGGTATTTGGTATTTTGTGCATCAATATACAAAGTGATGTGCTGAACGTAAACCACACTCAAAGGTGCCTACCTGAAATGACCCAACATTGGTCTACGGCATGGGGTTTTCTCCATGATTTCCTTTAGGGTGACTTCCATTCTGTGTTGACCTCGAGCGCCAGCAGTTGGCCTTTGCTTCCCAGGATTTTGGGTCATACCTTGTGTGTCACAGTCTCTCATTTTAACTATCACTTCTCTAAGTGCAACACGGAAATTTTTCAAATTCCGAGGTTCCGTATTCTTCTTGTAACTGTAACAAGCCTCTTGAATGGTGGGAGGTAATTTCCTTTTAGGCAGGTGGACTAGGATATAGCTGCATTTTGTACACTTGTTGCAGTCTATCCCTGCAGTCTCCAAGTGACACAGTTGAGTCCTAATTTTTTGCCTAAATTCCTGCAAAGACGCAAAAGATCCCGAAATTGCCTAAATGTCATCTAGGGCTTAGAGATGAGCAACGCAAATGCGGGACCCTTCTCCAAACTGCTTCTGGAGAAAACCCCATGACGTAGACACTGAGCTACTGCTTGAGGTATGCTTCATTTGTTGGTGTGAATCCCACCAGCACACATTGAGCGGCACCCAAAAACTTGCTACCTACTGTAGGTAATGGAACTTATCAAAAGGCTCCACGTCTGGACTCTGATACACAGCTGTAAATGAATGCCAGAAACTATTGAAGGAAAGTTTGTCTCCTGAGAAATCCATTATCTCTAGAGTTGGTAACTCCACCTTTACAGTTCTCCTTGAGGTATCATTAACATCCAACATTACTTCCACAATTGGTGGCATCTTGAAATCTTGTACAATTTATCCTTTAGAGAATAGTTTTCTCACCACTGTCCGCTTATTAGCGGAGTAGATGATAAAGTCTACTTGACTAACTTGTCGATTGAAATTCTGTTCATACAAAAATTATTTCCTGAACTTATTCCGTGAGAAGGGCACTATTTCTCAAAGCACGAAAACATATCAAGAAAAAACAAATTTCTCTTCCAAACTTTTACCATAACCTTAATAGCATCATAAGGGTCTACTTTATCATATCTTTGTCAATTAAAATGCTGCTTTTCCAAAATATTTCCGAAACTTATTTCGTGAGAAGCGCACTATACCTCTCAAAGCACGGAAACAAATTCTTGAAAAACCAATTTCTTCACAACACCTTCACTGTAACCTTGATAACATGTAGACAACAAGGGTCTTCTTCATCATATCCTTGTCGATTAAAATTCTGCTTGTTCAAAATATGTCCGCAACTTGTTGCATGAGATCCGCACCTTCTCAATGCACAGAAACAAACCAAGAAAGCAAACTTCTTCACGACATCACGGCTATCATGATTGACAATATTTGATGGCGTCTCCTCCTTTTACCATTTTCTATCTTTGATCATTAAAACTGTCACACTATTGACAATGTAATTCCCAGTGAATCTATGCATCACTCAATACGTGGTCAACAAAGGATAACTTCGAAAATTAAATTGTCAACATCAACATTAATTTTCAATCATCTGTTAATTGAAATTCTGTCCTTTAAAAATATTTCAACCACTCATTTCATGAGAATTAAACTACTTCTCAAAATCTTGAATAAAATAGAAAAATATTCTCCACGACCTCATATGCACATTTTACACAAAATATTATTGTTACCTTACACAAGTAGGGTGATTTCTTTATTGTTGGAAAATATTTAGAGGCTTACGACATAGCTATAGCTATACAACTTTGACACTGCACTTTGTCAACTGGGTACTTTCGAGATGGCGGCTTCCACACCACGTTGCCGGCGTTTCGAACAATGGCAGCCTATGTCTGGGAAGCTGTCCGGTTCGCATGCATGGCATAAAATTGTATGAACTTTTTAATGGAATTCTATTGAGAATTATTTATAAATCCTTGTAAAACACTGTTATATATATTGTGCCCAACATGGGCTACACTTCCACGATCTGGACAGAGAAGGGAACTCAGTTGGATTTTGAGCCCATATCGTGATTGAAATTTTGACTATAACCAAAAATTTATAGATAGTTACGTGTGAATCAAGAGTTGAGGTATTCCATCTTCATTTTATTTCGAAGACAAGCTAACACGATAATCATCTGTGCCGCACCAGAATTGGATACACTCTGTCTGTCCCAAGGCGTTTTCCGTCTCCAGCTGCATCTGAGCCTCCCTAAGGACAAATCACTGCTTGTCCCCCTGTGCCAAATAATGAACGATTTGCTTCAAACTCAATAACTATCACGTCGGCTTATTTACCACAATTAAAACCGTTAAGACCATTATACTTGTTTCAATGCTATAATAAACTTAGTACGATTCAATCCCGAATGAAGAAAAATAACCTTTACTTTATACTCAATACGAAGGGGAAAACATTCAGGCAGTGAATGTGGCGGGAAATATTTCCTCAGGCAGAGAAGAAGAGGAGGGAGGTGGTGATGGAGGCATTCTATAGTCCTGAGGTTTCCGTCACATGCTAGGCCAGATGCCCTAAAACAATATATACAACCACATAGTTTCCTTTCCTTTGGGAGGCATGAAGTTCAGTATTAAAAAAATCTACACATATTCAAATAAATTCAATTCGTGTTTAAAACAATTCAACTTATATATGAAATTGAAAATCTAATGAAAATAAAAATATTTTAGTTTATATTAAAAAAAAACATTTTATTTTAATAATAGATATTTATTTTTCCAAATTATTTCGAATTGCCATAACAGTGTTTAATGGTGATTGATTTCAATTGCTTTTTATCCAAATGGATTGTTTGGATCGAAGGTGATGATTGACAATAGGTATGTCTCAACAGTTCTGAAGTAAAACGGCAATGAACAGTTAACACCAAGAGTACACCAACACAAGTCTGGAAATGCAGTTATGAGAATTATTAATGAATGAAAACAATGAACGGTACTAATCTGAACTGTTGGCGCTTAATACTTTTTTGTCTAAATATGTTCCCTCGCAGTTTATCCTTCTTAATGAAGTTCTGAATAAATCCAAAGCCAGTTCTCGAATCTTGAGAGGATACTGTAGTTGGATTTGGGCTACATTTATGAATCGTTTATAGTCTAATTAGGAGTGGTATGAATGGTAAACATCCAAGATAAAAATCCGTCTTCTAACTTAATGATCATTCTATATTGATATTATTTTGTAATGATCAAAATGCTACGTCAACCATAGTAATGGCCGCATATCAGAGGGTATGCTGATTTATTCAGTACTAGTAGTTACTATATAGTTGCATGGCGGCTTTTGACCGGATCAATAGCCGTACGGTGGGTTTTGAACGTGTCTATAGCCGCATGCCAAATTACGGTTGGCGAGGGTAGGGGTGACGGCGGGGTGGCAGGCACAGCAGGAGGGTAGATGTTTTCGGTGTGATGTTTTGAATCAAATATAGGTAATATA
>SDVV010032909.1:0-11365 GCA_016164225.1 Gammarus roeselii
CATCTATTGCCCACGTTGTCCCTTATCGTCTTTAATACCATCTATTGCCCACGTTGTCCCTTATCGTCTTTAATACCATCTATTGCCCACGTTGTCCCCTATCGTCATCAATACTATCTATTGCCAACGTTGTCCCCTATCGTCATCAATGCCATCTATTGGAAACGTTGTCCCCTATTGTCATCAATACCATCTATTGCCAACGTCGTCCCCTATCGTCATCAATACCATCTATTGCCAACGTTGTCCCCTATCGTCATCAATACCATCTATTGCCAACGTTGTCCCCTATCGTCATCAATGCCATCTATTGCCAACGTTGTCCCCTATCGTCATCAATATTATCTATTGCCAATGTTATCCCCTATTGTCATCAATACCATCTATTGCCCACGTTGTCCCCTATCGTCATCAATACCATCTATTGCCATCGTTGTCCCCTATCGTCATCAATGCCATCTAGTGCCAACGTTGTCCACTATCGTCATCAATATTATCTATTGCCAATGTTGTCACCTATTGTCATCAATATTATCTATTGCCAATGTTGTCACCTATCGTCATCATTACCATCTATTGCCAACGTTGTCCCCTATTGTCATCAATATCTTCTATTGCCAAGTTGTCCCCTATCGTCATCAATATTATCTATTGCCAACGTTGTCCCCTATCGTCATCAATACCATCTATTGCCAAGGTTAATCCTTGTCGCCATCAATGCTCTTCCTTGCCAGCAATGTCGATAATCATTTCCTCCGTCACCATCAGCGTCCCCTAATGTCAAAAATATCCCTTATCGCCAACAATCTAACACATCATAAAATAATATCATCTTATGCAAACATTGTCTCAAGGCTCCATGGATGACCCATATCGACATCAAAGTCTCGTGATGGCCAACATAAGAGCCGGCAATGTCTCTTCACCAAGGTATTTATCATCGTGGCCTGAAGGGGCAAGTCGGTGTATAATGCAGTGTGTACCACACTGACGTCTGCATGCCACACTCTCATTGTTTGTTTGAGTTGTCATAACTGTTTGAGTAGCTGTACCATACCAATACCCTACACCACTATAGAATGCTGTGCTTACTGTTGCGGCTGTATAGATGATGCTACTGCTGCATCTGAAGCTGCTGCGCTGTAGCTGCTGCGCCTGTGGCTGATGCGCTGCTGTTGCTGCTACTGTAGGTGCGACTGCTGTGCGACTGTTGCTCCTATGCTGCATCCACTCCAGCAGATGTTGCTGCTGCGACTGTGATTTCTACTGCTGTAGTGGCTGTGTTGCAGTGGGTGTACGTACTATAGCTGTTGTTACGGCTGCGGTGCTGCTGCGGATGTAGCTGCTCCGGCTCCGGTGGCCGTAGCCGAACGTCTGGAAGTTAACGGCTGGAGGCATAATTACCATCCTCTCGTCACGACCTGCTACTCAGGGACCCATCCTCCGATCATGAGCCAGCCAGTGAGCAAAGTGTGGACGGCTGATACCAACCTTCCCTGCATCAGTCTGATCAGCCCCTTGGGAAATGATCCTTCATCTGATTCCAATCTGCTTCGATACAAGCCTTTATGTTACTTCATTATCTGAATATGTTTATGTCCAGTTAGGTTGCTAACAGAGCATTTTGCTTCTTCTGGCGCACTGTCGGTTTCTGTGCATGGACCATGTTCTAAATATGTGATCAGGTTTGCATTTCTGCAAGGTCGATTTTCATTTGAAATGTAAGTTTCTTAACAGATGTAAAAAAAATATTCGTTTCAGAGAGTTTTAGTGTTGTTGAATTAATTTAGCGCTAAATTGCATAGAGTTAACAATTTTCACACTGAAAAATAAATATGACGAATTATTAATATATATTCCCAGTCATCCGAAGTCTAAATGAAGAAATAAATGAGTTACTCCATTGTTTTATCTTCAGGTATTTATCAACTCACAATGCCCGGTTCTTCGTTTCTGTATCTTATTAAGTCTGCAACGAATACCATTTGACATACTTTTATGTACGACAATGTCATTGGCAATGCAGGTAAATGATAAAAACCAAAAAAAAAACGTGACAAGAAAAAAAAATAAGTTACATAACACAAATAACATAAAATGTAACTGATTATAATATACGATGTCTTGTTATTACCTTTACCATTTATCTCCGTTGAACACAAATATTCAATTCTCAATGGCATTCTTGCTACTCTGTCAAAGATTGCAACCTGAAACCCATTGCCAGTACAACTAATGGCCGGCTAGTGACTTAGTGACTAGTGGGTGAATAATGGGTGACTATCGAATAGTGTGCGACTATAATGAATAGTAGCTGACTTGTGACTAGTTGATAGCTAGTAAGCTATTGGGTGACTTGTGACTAGTGGGTGACTAGTGACTAGTTAGTGACTAGTGACTTGGGGGTAACTGGTGAATAGTGGTTAACTACTAACTAGTGACGGACTTGTAACTAGCAGCAAGTAGATGACAGGTTACTGACCTGTGGGTGACTAGCGACTAGTGGTCAACTAGTGAGTGACCGTCGCGGCTAGTGGGTGACTAGTTAGTGACCAGTGAGTTACTAATGGGTGATCTGTGGGTACTAGTGGATGACTAGGGGTGAAATGTGGGTGATTGATTGGTCGCAAGTATGTGGCAAGTGGATGGCGATTGGGTGACTAGTGGGGGACCAGTGGGTAACAAGTGACTAGTGAGTGACTAGCGATTAGTGGGTAGCAAGTGGGTGACTAGTGACTATGAGTGACTTAGACTGTGAAGAGAAGAGATAATTGAAACATTTAATCTTTGATTGACAGCACATTGCGGCTCTCTTGATGATGGCCTGCCTCTAACAAAGGGACGTCCCAGAGCTAATACTGGGGCCTTTAAACACCAGTAGGCTATGCCGAAGTCCGCACATTTCGACGTATCTTCGACGGAATTTTGGCACTGGCTAAAATTATGTTATTAATATCGGCTATTCAATGATTTTCTCACCAAAACGGTTATTTAGATAGAGTTAACAAATGTTATTAACATCTTTTATTCGATGGTATTCTTACCGAAGCAGTTACTTAGATTGAGTTAACATATATTATTAACATCGGCTATTCAACGGTATACTTACCGAAACAGTTACGTAGCTAGAGTTAACATATGTTATTAACATCGGCTATTCAACGGTATTCTTACCGAAACAATTACTTAGATAGAGTTAACATATGTTATTGACATCGTCTATTCAATGGTATTCTTACCGAGACAGTTACGTATGTAGAGTTAACACATTTCTGAACATTGCCGGGGTGTCGGTGAAATGACATCCATTAATATGGCATGGGAGGTTGTACGTGGCTGTGGCATTGATATGACCTGGGAGGTTAAACGTGGCTGTGGCATTGATATGACCTGGGAGGTTAAACGTGGCTGTGGCATTGATATGACCTGGGAG
Source organism: Gammarus roeselii (assembly GCA_016164225.1). Taxonomy (NCBI): domain Eukaryota; kingdom Metazoa; phylum Arthropoda; class Malacostraca; order Amphipoda; family Gammaridae; genus Gammarus; species Gammarus roeselii. Next base: position 3,434 of record SDVV010032909.1, read on the forward strand.
GTTAAACGTAGCTGTGGCATTGATATGACCTAGGAGGTTAAGCGTGGCTGTAGCATTGATATGACCTAGGAGATTAAACGTGGCTGTGGCATTTGTCCCTACGAGTAGTTTATTGTAATTGTCACAAATTGGTACTGTACGAGTAATATATTCCAATTCAGGCCCAGAGTTACAACACTATGTTAATACCTTCCATAGTAAGCTCGTCGCTCATGAATCTTCCCAATTACAGTTGCAGAGTACAAATGACGACGTGGTTGGTGGAAGTGTAGAAAAGATTTCATGCATTATTCATACGAGCTTTTCATTATTTATTATAATAATAACGAACCTTAATTTTTCTCAAAAATGTATCGAATAAATTGTAAATACCTCTCCGTTTGATCATTCATCGATCCAATTACATGAATGTTGGTTGTGTATGCGTATTGTGCATTGACAATCTGCATTCAATGTATTCACATTAGAAAAGATACACATCTATCCCTCCCAATGAAGAGTAACAAAATATTCGCTATGTAAACAATTGTCAACACACTTCAGCGTAATTTAAATAGTATTAAATAGCAAAGTTCATAAGAAAATAGAGAGTAAAGACAGCAAACATTACTAATAAATATTTATAATCCAACCGCTAGGAGTAAAACGAATCAAACTGGTAGGTTGGGGGGGCTATTAGGATTTAATTGCCCTGTTTGTGTTGGTAAAACGGTTGTACGTGTAATGGAAAGGCGAACAATGATGCCCATTAAGAGGCTGTTAACGGCAGAGGCGGGCAGGCCTACTCGCTGACGAATGGCCTCCTTCCGTAGGCCGGACACTTTAATAATGAGGCATTTGTAGGCCGTCCAGTGTAGGCTCAGAGACATCTGTTCTCTCCAGGCCTCAGCCCTACGAACGGTAAGCACAAATACGTATGCTATGTAGAGGCCGATCAGTAGACGGACTCATATATAGAGTCAATGTTAGAACTAACCTATATGCTATATAGGGGCCGATCCGTAGATGGACTCACATATAGAGTCAATGTTAGAACTAACCTATATGCTATATAGAGGCCGATCAGTAGATGGACTCATATATACAGTCAATGTTAGAACTAACCTATATGCTATATAGAGGCCGATCAGTAGATGTTCACATATATACAGTCAATGTTAGAACTAACCTATATGCTATATAGAGGCCGATCAGTAGATGGACTCATATATACAGTCAATGTTAGAACTAACCTATAGGCTACAAAGAGGCCGATCAGTAGATGTTCTCATATATACAGCCAAGTTAGAACTAACATTATTATTAAAGGATGAACACAATTGCACCTTCACTGTAAACTTTTTAACAATTCAAACGCTCAACGAAATCGACATCACACGACATTTTAAAACGTTAATTAATGGAATAGATAGAAAAAGTATTGACCTTACATGTTTTGAATGCATTAAAAGAGACAAATTAAATGCTATCGACAAAATGGGGCCCATTATTATGCGCGTAGATCAGAACCCATCGGGTGATGCTTACTACACCTGCAAGTAGAACTGTTTCACTGCTCGTCTCTGTCGCGACTCTGCTCAGCTCGACTACTGGCGTTGGGGGCAGCTGGGATCCAGTGTCCACGAACGCAAGCCAGCGACAATTGAGTACGTGGAGAAACTGTTAAGCAAAGTCACGATAAAGATTAACATGGGAAAAGTTCTGCATGCGGCTCCAAACTTCACCCGCAGGGTTCAGACCTGCGCTTATATTGTTTAATTGCGTTATAAAGGCTGGGTATCAATTAACGGTTCCCGTATACAGCCTATATTGATGGTAATGCAGCAGGGCTGGTTAATGGATTGCTATCTAGGGAGCAAATGCTGGAACCAATGCAAGACCTAGTTATCATTATATATATAATCCAACTATTACCAACGTGTATACTAATGTGACGTGTTGGTTGGTTTAATGATAAGGTACAAAGGCTAGATGAATGAATAAACTACATGAATATTTATTCACACCCAAACGTTATTTGTGCCACGGTATACTGGAAGGCGCAATATCGCATGTAAAGGCAATATTAATACTAATGCATTATAAAAGCTGGCTTATAGATTCACGCACTCGAACGTGGTACAGGCAATATTATAAAAGAATAAAGGAATGTTAATACTATTTGACATGAACAAAAATATAACCATTCCTATTTCAGAAGTAAGACAAATGTATGCTAATTCACGGCCCCACTTGCATTCATTTAAGAAAACATAATCACAATGATGTGTGAACAGTTAAATGAATAAGTAATAAAGAGTCACAAGTAGTGTAATGGCAATGATGTGTGAACAGGTTACCTGAATTAGTAATAGATAGACGCAATTAGTGTATTGGCAATGATGTGTAAATAGGTTAAATGGATAGATAATAGTCACAAGAAGCGTCTAATGTCTCCAATCTTGTCATGGATTCACTTGCCAAAGAAAGGAATGGGAGGTGATGGACACAATCATGCATGTTATGGGACTGCATGCATGTTGTGGGACACAATCATGCATGTTATGGGACTGCATGCATGTTATGGGACACAATCATGCATGTTATGGGACTGCATGCATGTTATGGGACACAATCATGCATGTTATGGGACTGCATGCATGTTATGGGACCCAATCATGCATGTTATGGGACTGCACGCATGTTATGGGACACAATCATGCATGTTATGGGACTGCATGCATGTTATGGGACACAATCATGCATGTTATGGGACTGCATGCATGTTATGGGACACAATCATGCATGTTATGGGACTGCTTCAGGTACGCTAGTTAACATACCGATGAGAATTGGAAAGCAAATAACGTACCTGAAAGTAGGCCAACGCCCTGTAATTTGGGCGTCCTAGTCACCGAATGATGGCGATGAGAAGGCTGCTTAAAACAGATCCTAAAATTCAATGCATGTATGTATTAGATGACAGAGAAAGGCCTCATTAAGCATTTCCAATATTTTCAGAGCCCAAATTGTAGTTTCAGCCCCATTCATGTGATCGAAGATTTCATAACCATGCAATATAGCCACCGAAATAATAAAATAATAACCACAATGCTAGTTTGGTCAGACTGTCCCACCCTGTTGGGTGTGTCACCATGTCAATGTTGATGAAGCATGTTTGAGCTGGGTAGTCTTTTCAACATTTTTGGTCAGTTATGTTATTCATTTGTTATGAAATCCAATACCATCGCTTGGTATTGAAGTGTCTCAAATGACTTTTCCGTCTTTGATGGTGCCTCAGTGAAGCTCATAATTGATACATTTTTAAAAATTCACGATAGTAATTGAAAACTGCTAACGACATCATTCGACATCTATATGGTCGAACCAATAAATATCAAAGAAATCAGCGGCAAATTGCTCATGGTTCGTTTGTGTTTTTGTGTTTATATGAAAATAAAACAACACGAGATGCTTGTTGTTGTTCCTGTCGCATGCATGTCAAATTATTCAATAAAGCTCACAATATGAACTCATGCTTACCTGCTGCACTTATGTGAGCTTCAAGAATCTGAAACACGTTTCCTCATTTATAATTTGAAATTGATAGCAAGGAACACATTATCACATATTTGATTCAAGCGTGAGCACGAACAGAACGTCAGGTGAAGTAGGTCGCGTATGATTCCATCAGGTTTTATTGCAAAGAATATATTCTGGATTCATTTCTGTGGACATGTTGTTCCAACTCTGTATTCTGTCATAAATAAATGTAGAGACCAGCAATATAATACGGCATGAGAAGGATTTTTTCTTTCGTGGTCACCAATCACGAAGAATATTGGATCTGGCTTGGCTTCTAAAGAACACGGAGAAATGAAGGAAAAGTGCATTGCAGTGTGTCTATAACATTCTTGATATTTGCAATGGAATCAAGGAATCATTTTGCTGACAAACGAAGAAAATTGATTAAATTTTCTTATTAGTATTGACACATATGACACGATAATTGTACATGTGCAAAATAAATTAATAATGAATGTTTTTTTGACGAAACAAGGCCCTCCATTCGATGTACGTGATGCGAACACGAATATTTCGATTGTACTTTAATTGAACATTTATCGGTGCAACAATCGAATGTACTAATGAAGCCGTGTATGTGATCAACGGATGCTGGTCTGGCATTCAAAGACATTATATTCACATTAATGTTCGGCAATAATAACGTTATTTTTTGTGGAGGTTAAATGGCACTCGAAGTATTGATCTCTGATTCAGATGATGTTAATTATGAGAGGGGGTATCATTGATGATGTTAATAATGAAAGGGTGTAAGGGTGTAGCATTTTTGATGGAAGGGGATATCAATGATGATGTTAATGATGAAAGGGGGTTGTCATTTGCGCCCTGCAGTGATTTGAAATATAAATAGCATTTGGTCAATTTTGCTGTGCCATGGCACTCAATACTCAAATTTCCGTTGGATAAGAATTGGATGGAGATCGTCTTTTCATAATGTTTATACTAATTCAGTTGGATTTGAAGCGCTGCGTTACAAATGTAACTTCAATGCAACGAATATAAATAGGAAATTTAATACTATCAGCTCACAGGCCAGTGCTCGTGGGTAAACTCTCGTATAGAGAGCTTGGCTCATTGCTTCTGCAAAGACTCTCGTATAGAGAGCTTGGCTCATTGCTTCTGCAAAGACTCTCGTATAGAGAGCTTGGCTCATTGCTTCTGCAAAGACTCTCGTATAGAGAGCTTGGCTCATTGCTTCTGCAAAGACTCTCGTATAGAGAGCTTGGCTCATCGCTTCTGCAAAGACTCTCGTATAGAGAGCTTGGCTCATTGCTTCTGCAAAGATTTCTTTTGCATGATCAGTGCAGGTATCACAAATGAGGTGAGAGGTATGGATCTAGTGTGATGAGCGTCGGGCTGGAAATATGGTCACAATATAGGCTCTTCTCAAAGTATCCTTTTGTTTAAATCTAAGACACCTCTGTGTGTGATGTGATTCTTTATAATGCATTTTAATACAATGATCTTGATGTTGATGCATTGATCCAATCATAGAGTTTTCAGGATTTGATTAAGTAAATTCCAGGACAATATTTTTCGTTAACATACATTCAGTAAATATGATTGATTATTTGTCTCGCAATATGTAAGGACTTTCGATAACTTTCTCTTCTACCTGAACGGAGATTCAGGTTTCAAACTCATCCAAATAAGATGGAGTAAATCCCAGAGTGGTCACAGATTTTTACTGGAGGAAATTTCCTTGCGGTATAAATGATCATCATTCAAAGGGGAAACCATAGTTCCTCTTTTCAAGTAATCAGCAACGGAGCTCATGACCATATGTGACACACAGAGTCCCTATTGACGCATCACGTGACACACAGAGCATTTCTAGATGCATCACGTGACACACTGAGCATCTCTAGACGCAACACGTGACACACAGAGCCCTCTTCTTCGAATGCCTGAGGATCCCGTCCTTTAAATAACGATGCCTGAAGGTCAGAACTCTTGTGAGGAAGGTAGATGAATTGCACTTTCTTCTTCAAGAGAGCCATCCAGCTTTCCATGCATCACGGCAACACCGCTTGATGATACAATCCCTATAAGGTTCGGGGACCAAAATGTGAATGACAGGTTGGTCTATTCAAAATAAATATTTGCCCTGCGGGTTAGAAATAAGTACCCTACAATTACGTACGTTTGCCCTGTTATGATCGGCCTCCTCTGGCACATATTTATAAACTTGGCTAACCGAACATTACCATCGAGAGGTGCGTAGTGTGTGTGTCCTAGAAACAGTGTAGGCCTTAGGCCTGTTAACTCCTAGCTTAAGTTACACGAATAATCCCTTGCCTTGCATATCTTTAATTACCCTCCGATGTTTGTTTAGAGAATCTGGGGTTCCCCCTCGCAGATCGTGTAAAGTAGGAGACATTGACGAGTTGAGAGTCATTTGCTCACCTTGAAAAACTCCGTGTCAGCAATAGGGGGAAACTACATCCCATAACACTGTTTAGCTCAGGGGTATCATATATGGTAAACAATAAATGGGAGGAGCCAACAAAATCCGTTAAAAGACTCAATTGTAGAGTACCAATGAGGTCTGGGTACTAGAAGACCCGCTTCGTTAGCTGGTCCAAAAATGTGAGTTATTCCCTGATTGGAGGATCCCATTTATACTCATGAACATGGCCCTCCCGCATATTATTCAGGGCAGCCCCGAACGATAGAGGGCAGAGGGCAGACACACTCCAGCAGCTGAAGCCTGCGGGCGTAGGCCTTCTACTCTACCCTACGCTCGTCTTACACTTGATACTCATTTACACTTTTGTTACTTTGTGTCCGTTATTACAAATCTATATTCAGTACTCTATTGATAGAGTAACTTTTGTCTTGTTACTTGTTACGAAAAGACTTTTATACAACCAATGTTTGATCATCCCTACCTTGCTTTACCCGATTATCGCAACCCGGAAACTTGTAACATAACATTGGTACCAGCGGTGAGGGATTGAAGCAAAACATTTGTCTTGTAAATTAAAGCCATCACTTCACACTTCAAAATAGAATGCTTCAGTCCCCGAATACACGCCTTCATTTTATATGACACTCGACCCATTGCCTCGCCTCTCGAGCCACACGCTACCAAAAACCATAAGAAAAAGGCAACAATGAGGGAAGAACGAGAGACCATCTCTGCGGTCTGTCTACAACATCACAGCAGGCGGGCGACCAAAGACACGAGCCACCCTTCCGCAAACGCACAGGGACGTATCGGCAGCCACCCTGCTCTGCCAGCACGGATGGCAACACCAGGTACTTCACCGGACAGCACGGCAGTCTGTCAATCCTGGCAGGCCGAGGGGACAGCTGCATCCGAGAGCCAGGGGCCCACTTTCAAATCGCCATTTAACATCTCGAGAAAAACATTAACAAAAACTGTAAGTAACTACAAGCAATAAGAAGTGATTCAAGAAGCCCATCAATCAAGTGTGATGCATCACGATAGGCCGAGCTCCCGTAGGAAGTGAAATTAGAGAGTTAAATGAGTCGCGATATTGTGAAATAAAATATAAAATTGAAAAATGTCAGAGAATTGAAAAGGAATTCTGAAATACATAGAAAAAATATATTCATTGTACATAAATGAAAAAAAAATGTCAGAAAAATAAGTTGACAAACAAAACATGGAAATATTTCTAGGTAGATAATAAGATAGATAGCTTGTATTTCACCGGTGTTGTATATAAGTTTTCTTTTTGTAGTATATAAGCAATTTTTGTGTGTCAATTGAACGTAGACAACTGGCGATGGAATTTAGTAGAGGTAAATAATACGGTTTCGTGATTAGGTCATTCATTCGATAATTATATTATGTCCCGATTCGCGATAAAGTTCATACAGTGTCATGTGTTTTCATTTCAAATCTTTGTGCGCAATAGTTACAAATTTATATGACCAACTGGTCATGTGACATGTCCAATGAGCTCACGTAAATTTCAGTAACACTTCATGTAAAGTAGATTTCGTGATTAGGTCATTCGCCCAATAATCTATTTTATGTCCCGATTTGCGGCTAAGTTCATACAGTGTAGTGTTATTTTATTTAACTTTTCGAATCTTTGTGTGCAATAGGTACAAATTATGAGCTCTCATAAATTTCAATAACACTTCATGTAAAGTCGATTTCGTGATTAGGTCATGCACCGAATAATTATTTTATGTCCCGTTTCGCGGCAAAGTACATACAGTGTCATGTTTTTACTTATCAAACATTTGTGTGCAACAGTCACAAATTTATATGACCAACTGGTCATGTGTCATGTCCAATGGGTTCTCATACATTTCAATAATTCATGAAAAGTTGATTTCGAGTGTTGTCAATAAATTGTGTGTAGCATCCAAGTCTGCGTAGAAATGCGG
>SDVV010032910.1:0-11365 GCA_016164225.1 Gammarus roeselii
TCAATTGGGGGAAGAAAAAATCAATTTGCTAAAATTTGTCTCAGCTCCGTTGTAATTAAGATAGGTAAAATCTGTTTGTACCATAATATGTGCCTTATATAGTAGTATAAACCATGTGAAAGTTTTTCAATTATCTTGTTTATTGAATGTACTGTTTTGATTTTTGTGGTTTTTTGTATTTATCCCGAAATGGGTCAAGGAAAGTTTTTTCAAGAGGCAAAAATTAACCCCCCTTCCCCCCCTAAATCAGAAACTATTAATCATATTGAAAAATTGCAAGGTAGCTATGGCATGTTTTTGAATTTCATATGTGTCTTATTACAATATTCTATTAAAATATTGATTTTTGTAGTTACAATTAATTTTTGAAAATTTTCAGCAAATTTTCAGGAAATGCTTTTCTCGACTAAAAATTCCAAAATTATTGCTTGTTTAAAAAATTGCTGAGCATGGCATATATCTGCATCATACATGAATGTCCTGTCAAAATATGGGCCTATAATTTTGATTATTAAAGTCACAATTATTGTTTTGAGTTATCAAGTTATTCTTTCCCATAATTATTGATTTACCGTAACATTTATTGAAGGAAAACTGAGAGGGTTAGGAGGTCTGGGTCCACATAGCGTTGACCGGGGTGACTTCCCGCGGTCGGAAACACAGGGTGACTTCCCGCACCCCCCTTTTGGGCACCAAGACGTTGAAAATGTCACCGTTTGATTAGGAGGCTTGAAAGAACAGGTCTTTGTTAGTAAGTATAGAAATTAGATACTCGCACAGAATTTATGAAAAATCGCCAAAGTGAAGGTGTGTTTTCAGGTCCCTGATGATTTTGGTTCGGAAAAATTGATGTTCCTCAAACTTTGATGTTGTGTCTAGTTCCCATTGGATTAGGACCAAATTTGGTGGCGATACTCGGAATATGATGTAGTTTGTTGCGTAGGAAGAATTTTGGAAAGAAGTGTAAACTTATGTAGATATATACAAGTATACAACTGCGGGGAGTTGCCCCAGGTGAAAAAACAAAAGGGGGGTGATTCCCCGCACCTATTTTGTTATTAAATATCTTTGTTTTTCTTCAATGAAAAGTAGTTAAATGCATTTTTTAGCACATATAATGACATCTGGAAGTAAATGACCAGCAATAATGACACCACAGCTTAGTTCAAAGTGTGTAACTAATTTTATAATGACCTGATGCCCGTAACACATGGTGAGAAGTCTAGGCCTAAGTGTTAACTTTTGTTTAATGCCCAGGAACGATATTTTTTATCACATTTTCATATCAAGATAACAATACCTTACCTTGCATGACTTGTATTTCTGTCAATGCAGTAAGTTTGCAATAGAATTGATGAAATACATTTTTAGCTATATGTTATATCGTATTATTAAAGATATCGTTTTTTTGTAATATTTGCTCATTTACTGATACTTTATGGTTCTAATTAGTTTAGTATGTGGAGAAATAACTTCCAGTAAAGTTAGATTGCAATTTTTGAAGAAAAACTTTGTTTCCGGCGACAAATCGGGAAAAAAATCCTTTGACAGTCAGGTATGACAGCAGCAAAAAAAGAGCATCAAAAACACCTGTCAGACGTAATATTGTACCACACATTTTATTTTAAAGCAACTGATATATACTAATATAGGCATGCTCTTTTGATTGGTACTCTCCAACTTTTGATTCACGTTTCAATTATTGATCAATGGTGGGTGCGAGAAGTCACCCCGTTTGGTGCAGGATGTCACCCCCAATTGGGGGCCATAGCTTGCCGCACGGTTTTTCATAAATAACTTCTTGTTGGTTGATGATAGAATATTGAAACTTACGGTGCTTCATGATCATTATCGTAGTTATACACACCGTAAATACAAAATTTCTCCGCAGCATACTTTTTGGGTTATTCCAAAGTATGCGCAAAATGGGGGGAGTCACCCTGGTCAACACTGTTATGAAGCACCAGGAACTGCACCCCTCTGATTTTTTATTTCGCCGTAACTCTTTCCATACGTGATTTACATCAAATTGAAACCAAATTTTTAGAATTTCGGACCAAATTTTTCTGGTGCTTTTCCTGTCATCTCTAGAAAAAAAAATCTTGCATAAAAAGTTGAACAAAGATTTGAAAACACTTTAAACAAACATTGAACTAGACAATATTATCAATCTCACCATGCTAAGAAATTGTGAGAAATGCTAATACTGGCCTTGGGGGGGTGAGGAGGGATTACTTCTTGCCCCTTCTTGCAGGGGATTTTTGGTTCCCCAATTGACTATATATACACTCACTCACACACACACACACTTATAATTGGGGTAACTGCCTGTTGCATCGCCCTCATTTTCTGAGTGTGACCATCCACACAGTTTTTTGTGTATAACTTTTTGGAGATTGGTCAAATGTCAAACCTATGGTACCTAATTGTCACAATAGTAGTTCTACACAGGTAACACAGACAGCCTAGGTATAAAGTTCTTGAGTTAATTACTTCTGGAGTTATTTCTAAGTGAGAGAAATGTGGGTTGTTCCTGAGCAATTACATGGCCAAGCCCTGGACGCACCCATTTTTCTGTCATCTTGATTGCTACAGAATTGTTAGGTGATTGCAAGTTAGAACAGAATTTTGTTTGACTACTACTAATTACAACTTTGTTCACAGATATACAGGTAGTAAAGCTGATTCCAGTTCATGATATACCTACTACATTTATAATTATGGAGTTACTACTCAGCTGTCACATTGTTTCATGAGCTTCTTAGCTATTTTTAGTTTTTTTAAACTTTATAAATATAGAGCTATCAATTATTATCAATATCCAGCTATCTTTTAAAACATCTGGTGGCTATATGTAAATACTTTAATTATGGATAATGAACAATCTAATCACTATAAGGAAACCAATGATTGCATCAAAAAATGCAATAAAGATGCAAGTAATGAAAGTGTTAATGACTTGGTAAATTCAAAAGAGAGGAAAGAAATACAAAACACTCAAATTTTGTGCAAATCATTGTCTGGGAATTCTTGTGGATCATCAGCAAATAAACCCACACCAGATTATAAATCAAATGAAACAATTAATGAAGAGGGTCATTCTTCTGAAAATACTAACAAAGCTCTAAGAAGTAACAACCATTCTGCCGCTAACGGTTCATGTTCTGACAGTTTTGAAACCACCATTGTCAATGCAAGACCTAATAAAAATGCTGTTCATGGCACAGTTGTTCTGGACTCATTAGCTGCAGGCATTGAACAAGCATCTGTGAGGACAAAAGACAAGAACAGTGAATCATTGTGCAAAGATTTTGCTTCACGACAAGCGGAGCTTCAGTCCATGGAAGTTGATGAAGAAAAGGTACTGAAGTGGCCATTTCCATTCATCTAACAAGCTTGTAATAGTTCCTACGATACTTTAATTAGCTTCCAATTGCAAGGGAAATTAAATTTTCAATTGTTTAAGGTTGGAGTAGCTACCTTAACTGGATAGCAATACAGATATGTTTGAGTTGGGCTGTTTTGATTTTGTTATCTATGGTATTTGTCTGCTTTGAAATGTTGAAGCATTCATTGTTCATAGCTAGTATATTTTCCATTTTAACTCCAAGCACTTCTTATTAGCTAATCTGAATTCATTTTTCATTTGAATAATTATGATTAGCTACTACGCAAGGTTGTAGCTACTATAAGATTTGCATTGCCACTGAGTAGGTGTCTATTTATTAGGTGTTTCTATCAACAACTAATATAATAAAATGTTGCTTGTGAATTCTTTGCTACATAGCTATGGTAGCTATCAACAACAGATTTATAAAAGAGAATAATTGTGATAGTGTGCATGTGTTGCTAGCCAATAATAACTCTACTCAATGTCATATATAGCTACCTAGCTACCTGACTAATTATTCATCTTTCATTTCATGCTGCTAAGATGCCTGATATGATGGGGTCTTATTCAGAAATTTTAGGCAAACCTTTATTCATGACAGTGGCTGAGGAACAGACCGCTTCAGTGTCTGTTCTACCACAGACTCCAAAACACATTATATCTGGCAACAACCCCTCCACTAACCATTGTGAAAGCAATAATCCTGTAAGTTTAATACCAGCAACAAAATTGGTGGCCACATCTAGCAATAATAAAAATCACCCTGGTCAATCTGCAGTACCAAAGTTGGTAGCAACAACATCCCCCAAGACACATAACCAACACAATGTTGTCAAATCAAATTCCTCCTACAACACTTGTAGTGATGCTGGTCTTGACACAACAAAAGTTCCTAAACCAACATCACTTCCACACCTCCACTCCCATTTAGAGAACTGTACAATAGCCAATGGTAGTGCTGGGGCTTATTACAGGTACTATTGTGCTACTAATCCTGAAGAACTGGAAGAAGAGGTGAGACTTGAAATAATTTTGTCTATTGGCATGCATTTTTGTTATAGCTGAGCAAATTATTACAGCCTCAAAATGTATTTTTACCTTCCATTTTTACCTTGCCCTGTGCAGGGAAGTAAAACAAAAAAGTTGAATGTATCTAGTTGTAGTGTCTTGTCTTGCTATACTCACACAGCTACTGAAATTGGTTCAGCATCTGAGTGGGCAATCAAAATTTTGTAGCAAAGCATCCAGGCTACACTTAGTTATGAAAGAAATGAAACAACAAATCATAACAATAACCAAATTAACAGGGATCTGCTAAGTTTTATGGGTGGAGGGGAATGAGTATGTAACCATTGAGCTCCATTCTCTTTTTGTAACTAGCTACCATAAATGGGTCTGATCAAGGAGGCTGCACTGGCTATGAGATTACCAAGGTGCTCCTCCACTGCAGGAGGCACCAAGAGAAAACAACAACAATCTTAAGTGTTATATGTCTCCACATTTCAAGGATGAAGGCTACTTCCAATTAGCAAGATGTTGGCAACTACTTATCAAACTTTACTACTAGCTGTATAATAATTTTATGTTTTCTCACTTGGTAGCTAGTAGTGGATTTCTCATACACCCCTGCAACCTCTTACCTTTTCAAATTTAGCTTGCAAGAAATAACCAAATGAAGTATTTTTTCTCAATAGCTCAAGTAACTAATAGAAAATAAAAATATCTGTATGCTGTTGATTGATTAGTATATTCATGTTTCAATTAATATGGAAGCTTTACTCATATCATCTAATTGGTTATCACATAATGCATTCCTTTACAGCCTGATGTTAAAACCCCTGTTTATGAAGACATGGACCCTGCTCAAGCCATCCTGAGCCACCACAGACTTGCTGCCTACCTGGCCTCACCTGACTGCCCTCCTGACTCTCTCACACCAGGAGCTGCAAGCCTATCAACACCCTCTGCTGATGCTACTGAAACTGTGGCAGACAAGGTGCCTAATTTTGGCTGTGTGAACTCACTGCTAACGATTGTTTGGAACCCTTTTGAAATTGAGCTCATTCAAGTTCTTAGCAAATAGAATTGTGAACATGATTAGAAGGTTGCTCTTGGTAAGGCAATCCTTTTGACTGATTTGTATTGCCATCAGTCAAAGACTGGTACAATTACAATATTATGTGCTCTCTGGAGATACACTGCTGTTCATTTTCATTTGTTAATTAATAGATGTTTATTTAATTCTTCAAGTATGATTTTTTTTGTTTGTGTTTCTTTTTGTTTTATTATTGAACTTCTTATTTAAAATAGTCAATGTGTATCACCTCCGCAAAGGATCTCTATTGCTCTAATTTAATCTCAATATGTACCATTCTTTTCAAATGAGATGACATTTCCTGTAATCATGAAAATGTTTGTCATCCTGAAAATTTGGGTCATTTTAAGGAATTACAAATGCACATTTAGCTGGCTTGGTTGCTGCTCACTCTTTTTTTTTCTCATTGCCATGTGTGTCCCTTAATACATGAAGGAGTGTGTGTTAGTGTTAGCATGGTAACTGGGTGTTGCAATATTGGAATGGTAGCAAGCAATGTGAGTTGCAGTGTGGGTCTCTTACCTTTGCAGCCCCCTCTGGCAGCGCTACAAGCAAGCAAGGAGCAGCAGAGCCGGGGAAGGCCAGAACAGCTATGCGCGTCAGTTTAACATTGAGAACAGCCATGTTAACAAAGGTATAGGAACTGGAATTAGTGCTCACTTTTGGCTATCACATGAACCATCCGTATGAATGACCAAAAAATAGAGAAAATAATATAACAGCAGTAGAACAACGAAGCATATGAAAAAGAAACACATCAGACACACACACACACACACACACACACACACATACACATACACATACACATACACACGCACACACACCACAACCCACCACTCCAGCATCACAGCAATATATATACAGATATATATATACAAAAAAAAAGGAAACAGAACATCACCCAGAAACTTCACAAGCATCTCCTTGAATGCAGCCAGGGAATCTGACTCCACCACAAAACTTGGAAAGCTCTTCCACAACTGAACACATCGTGCTCCAAAGAATCTCCTCTTGATGTCTGTATTACAAGCCCCTCATCAAAAGCTTATAGCGATGGCCTATTGTTCTAGCATCTGGAGCTCTCCAAAAAATACCCCCAAGGTTGGCGCCACCATCCAACCTGCAGATGATCTTCCAGTATTTAATAAGGTCTGCCCTGAGAAATCTTCCTTGCATAGAAAATAAGCCAAGTTGCTTCAGTCTGGAAAAGTAATCCAACTCAGCCAGACCATCCACACTTCTTGTCCATCTCCTCTGCACAGACTCGAGCGATCTCCAATCACCAAGAAACCCACATTCCACACCGACAAACAATAATCCATGAGAGGCCTGATGTGCATCGCAAAGAGAGGCATCATGAAGTGAGGACAACGGCAAACCGTGGATCTGAGCAGGCTGTTGGCCAATCCTGAAGATTTACCCACCAACTCTCTGACATGATGGTGGAATTTCAATTTTACATCAACCACCACACCAAGGTCCCTGTGGGATTGAACAAACTTTAATGAATTTCCACTCGAATAGTACTGAGTCAGCGGATCCTCATCAGTCTACTTGGCAAATCCACAAGCAAATCTCAACACCACACACTTCTCAGAGTTCAGCCCCAAGTTCCAAGACGAAGCAACTGCGCTCACTCTGTCCAAATCCGACTGCAAATATGACACACCAGCAACTGCAGACTCCTTCACCCTCTTGTACCAAAAGTACAGCTTGTAGTTGTCAGAAAATGCTTTAGAAGAACACAGCACTCCATTTGTGATGTGATTAACGTAGATCAGAAATAGCATAGGGCCCAGCACCAAACCCTGCAACACACCACTAACCACCTCTCTCGACTTGCTACAACACCCACCAACAGCAACCCTCAAAGAATGACCAGCCAGAAACTAATGAATCCAGCTAAGCAAAACTGGCCCAACTCCCATCTCCCTCAGCTTGTGGATCAACACATCATGAGAAACCACATCGAATGTCTTGAAAAATCGAGCAGCACAACATCCACAACAAAGCCATTATCCACCCAGTCTGAAACATCAAATAAGCCAAGAGAAGCTGATCCCCAGTAGACCAAAATTTCCGGAATCTAAACTGGTGAGGGGAGAGAATCTCATTACTCCCAAGAAACTCGACCAGACCAGAAACAATAATCTTTTCCAAACTCTTGCAGCACACAGAGGTCAGGCTAACAGAGCAATAGTTAAGAGGATCATACCTTGACTTACCCTTGAACAGGGGGATCACAATTGACTCCAGTCACAAGTCTGGAAGAACTCCACAAAGTAATGACTTTTGAAATATAATTAACGAAGACCCCGACAGTGCACTCGCACAACTGTTCCAAAGCTTTGGATGTAAGCTATCGGGCCCCATTGCCAACAAAGCATCTAGAGCCAACCACACGCTAAGCACCTGAGCATGAGTGACAACTGGATCAGGCATCCCTCTATGTAAGGACCTGTTT
The DNA here is from genome assembly GCA_016164225.1 of Gammarus roeselii. NCBI lineage: Eukaryota > Metazoa > Arthropoda > Malacostraca > Amphipoda > Gammaridae > Gammarus > Gammarus roeselii. The sequence continues at coordinate 7,954 of SDVV010032910.1, forward strand.
GGGAGCTGGATTGGGAGGAGCATCACCAACAAAAATTGAAGCAAATTCATCAGAAGAAGTTTCACTCATGACCTGGGGGCAGTCAACATACTCATCACCAGCAGCGTGAAGAGGACCAACGGATAAACGACCCTTTTTATTGCGTATGTATGAGTAAAAGAGCTTTGGACACTCGCAAAATCAATACATGAAATGCTTCTTATACTGAGCATGACTCTGGATGGCAAAGGTTCTACACTGATGGTTCAAGGCGTTAAATACGCCCATTGCCAGTACAGAACGAGGATCCCCTCTACCAAAGGGAGCTCTCACGCGCTTGAGGTCCTGCCAGGCAAGAGATCTCTCTTGCATCAACCATCGAAGTGGATGAACAGAACACGTCACGGACTGGGCTCCACTGTGAACTAAAACATGTAGATCAACCAACCCATCAGAATGGACACCAATTGCATGAAACAACTGTTGACTGACGAGTACATAAATTGAAACTGCCAATCAATATCAAACAGGGACCCCGATATGGTATCATAGTTTCCCCTATGCCAGAGGTACCTTACTTTCTGAAAAAAGTCAACATCTTGCTCCAGTTCCACATGGAAAATATAGTCGCACACAACAACAAGGAAACGGGGAGAGCACCTCAGCACTGCCCCCCCTATCCAACTCGGATGTAAGGAGAAGGTCCAAAATGGAACCACCTGCTAGAAAAGTGCTCTCAGTCACCCACTGTGTCAGACCAACAGAGAGAAAACAGTCCCAAAAAGACATATCCACCGAGCATACATATACATAGGGAACATTCTCATAAGGCCAAACCAAGAAGGGCTGGTTGAAGTCACCCAAAATTATCACCTTACGGTCTGCACTAAAGGTCTAGATCAGCTGGATGGGCCGAGAATTGCAAGCCTCAGCATAAGATGGGGGACGGTAGACAGCCAACACCCAGACATCAACATCCAGCAATTGAATGGCAGCAACATTAGGGCATTCAAGGTTGTGTTCAACAAAACGAACCCCTCTCTTCACAAACAAGCAAACACCATGCTTGCGAACAGCGCCGTCAGTTTCACCCCTCACAACATCAAAACCCTTCAACGAAATGAAGGATAAAGGAACCGAAGCAGTGAGCCAAGTTTCACTCACAGCAACAACATCCAAGGCGCAGAACTCGTCCAAATCAATCAAGCAATACATCTTGTTCATGAGAAAATTTACATTTACCTGTCCAAACTTCAAAGTAAAATGATGCACCTCGCCCCCTCAAGCAACCACAGACCCCCCCCCACTACCCCCACCAAGAACAGGACCACCCAAACCGGACAAAGCGTAGCCAGCAACCCCACCGCCACGCCCAATAGCACCACCAACGCCACGACCACCAGGGCTTCCGCGCACCTCAGTAAAACCGCGCTCACCGGAATCATCGCGCAAACCCTCACCCCTACGACCACCAGCAACACACGACCGCCAGCAGCAACACCACTACCACAGCAGCAACACTACGACCGCCAGCAGCAACATCACGACCGCCAGCAACACCGCCACTGCCAACACCACGACCGCCAGCAGAACCACGACCGCCAGCGACACCCCGACCGCCAACACCGCAGCCAGTCGGAAAGTCACGACCGCCAGCACTACCACGAACACAAACACCGTGACAACCAGCATCACCACGAAGACCCCTTCGGCTGCCATCATCACCAACACCAGCCCCACCACTGCCACCACGGCCATCGTCCCTCCGGCTGTTATCACAACTACCCCCCCGAGGAGAGCTCCGCAACACTGCTCTTCTAGCAATCAACCTCTGACGCTGACGGTAGGTCAGGTCTCTCTGAACAAACGCAGATTTGAACTCATCAAAGTGCATCAACCCCTTTGCTGCATTCAGCAATGCATACCTCTGCTTATCATTTTCAACAAATGCTCTAAATAAGCCATTAGCATTCAGACACTCCATGTCACTCAGTTCAATCGAGACCACATTCAGAACTCCACAGATCCTACCAAACATTCTTTCCACCACCTCAGTATCACTCGATCCAAAACCTCTCAGATCAACATACCTTCTACGGCGCTTCTGATCATCCAGCTCTCTCAGCTCTGAACGCACCACACCACCCCACCATTCACCGAACTGGACACTCTCTCCTCAAATATACCCATCATATTTTCTGCAGATAGGCCGCCACTGACTCCACCACACACAGCAGCAGATCTAGCTACTCTTTCCTCAATAATGATCTCCAGCTCCTCCACAGACAGCTCAGCACCTCTCACGATGGCAGTAATACCTTCCCTCAGCAGACATTGCATCCAACCTCTCAGAAACTTCAGACAGCCTCCTAAAGATTGATCCCACAGCAGCAAGCAGCTGATCAAATGCTGACGAAAGATCCGACTTACTTCCACCACCAGCACCAGACACCACCCCGAATTCACTCCTGCACCTGCAGCAAAAATACTTCACAGCATTCTCTCCTTCCCTACACACACAGTCAATGACGCCCCTGTCAATCCCAACACATGCTGGATCTGCATGAACCTTACATTCACACAAGAAACATCCAATTGAGACGCCACCAACGATCCGGTCACAGAAGGAACAGCGCGCACCAACACCAACACCAGAACCACTGGAGTGAACAGAGGCGCCCCCAACTCTGACTCGCCTAGATGCCCCAGGCTACCCAGCACCTGCGCCCCCCACACCAGCACCGCAGACACTACCAGACGACTGCAAAGGCAAGCAATGCAGATATTTGTCAACCTCCGAAGCATCCAGCAACGCGATGAGAGAAGACACAGGTGACACCGCCCCATCATCCGTCTCAGAGCCACCACCGTCACCACACGCAGCACCAGGTGAGTCAGGAGAAAATTCTTCATTCTGGTCTGCCTCCAGGCAACCCTGGACCCTGGAAAGACACTCATCCATCTTCCTGACAATTTTTGGGTCCCAGTCTGGGTTGTTTCCAATCTCCCACATGGCCTCATTGAAAAATCTTCGCTTTTGCGGCTTGCCAAAGCGTCCCTTGTTTGCATGGTAGGGGAACAAATCTTCTGCCTTGAGGTTGGCCGTTTCTTTGGTACCGTAGAACATGATGGGGGTACTTCTTTGGTGGGTCCTCCGCCAGGTTCTGGAACAAAGGGCTCAACCCTTTCAGGCAAATGGGGATGTCCTTTTGCCTTGGCCAAAACTAACTCGAGAGGTCTGAATCTGACCAAAGACATGGAGGATCTCTTACCTTTGATCTCTTACCTTTGCAGCCCCCTCCAGCAGGTCCACATCAAGTGGGGAGCAGCAGAGCCGGGGGAGGCCAGCACAGCCATGCGCGCCAGTATGCTGCTGAGAACAGCAATGTCAACACAGGTATAGGAACTGGAATTAGTGCGCACTATTGGCTAT
>SDVV010032911.1:0-11365 GCA_016164225.1 Gammarus roeselii
AGGGTGTTTCGCAAATATTAGAACAAACTTTATTCTAGGGCTGGGGGGCTTGAAAAAATGCCCGTTCTACTTTATGGAGGCGCGTCCACAATATTTAGCTAAAAAGACGAGGACTTGAAGTTGCAGCATGTCGGTGGAAAAATTAAAAATCGAAGTCAGAACTAGTTTATTATTTTGGGGGAACAATACAGAGTGGGAAGTTAAATTAATTATTTGCAACATCTGTTCGTAATTCCGGCCACCTGCAGCGCTGCGTGGCAGCGCCGGCGCAATGACTGCCGAACGCGTCCGAAAACATCAGGAGTCTCAGTAACCGTGGCAGGGGCGTCAATAATCCCGCCGGTGACACCTTGTTCGGACGGACCTGATGTTTGTACACCAAACACTTAGGGTGTCCCCAAAGGTAGAGCTTTAGGAGCGTCATGTCAGGAGACCTAGTGGCCAGGAGATGGGCCCGCCACGACCAATTCAGCGGTTTGGATAACGCTGGATTGATTGTACTTTTATATTGCAAGTCTCCGTAACTTTTCTACTAAGTATTTTTGGACAAACTACCGAGTAAAATGTGCTTATTTTACCCAACGTACCCTTTGATTGAAGTTTGTGAAACACCCCGTATATATATTTATATACCATCGTAGAAGGTTCGTATTATTATCATAATCGCTGGATCGCAATATTAACACGACCAGCCCCAGTCAGTCGCACCCGAAAGGCATGAAACGCATGACACGGCTTATAATAAATATAATTAAAAAAACTAACATAAAACAAGAGAAAGCTCGCCAACAAAGAGGTATTCACTAAGACGGAGCCTGGAACAATACTCGGCTTAGTTGGGTAATGCTGAAGAAATGGTCCTCTTGTCCGTTGGGTGCTGATGTAGGAGAGTCAACCGGCGGGTGCTAGTCATAGACTCGCTGCTCGGCCGTGGTAGAACAGCTGATGAGCTTCCCCGAAGGCGGGCGCTCAAAAAAAGGGCTCCTTCGTTCTGACGGGCAGGTGTAGGCAGGATTACTGGATTCGTAGCATTGGCAGGGTTACTGGACTCTCAGCGTAGGCAGGACTACTCCCAGCGCAGTCAGGATTTCTCTCAGCACAGTCAGGACTACTGTCAGCGCAGTCAGGACTATTGTCAGCGTAGTCAGGACTACTGGACTCTCATCGTAGGCAGGACTACTGGACTCTCATCGTAGGCAGGACTACTGGACTCTTAGCGCAGTCAGGACTATTGTCAGCGCAGTCAGGACTACTTGACTCTCATCGTAGGCAGGAATACTGGACTCTCATCGTAGGCAGGACTACTGGACTTTCAGCGCAGTCAGGACAAGTGGACTCTCAGCGCAGTCAAGACTACTTGACTCTCATCGTAGGCAGGAATACTGGACTCTAAGCGTAGACAGGACTATTGGATTATCAGCACAAGTAGGCTTCCTGCACAAAAAGCATGACCCGTCAGACACGCAAAATCGGAAGACTTCAATTTTATCAATCTATGTTTTCCTAGGTTTCTGTGTATCGAATCAGGATCACGTAACGCTTTAAAAATCAATAAGCTTTAACAGTGTTAACGTTTTATCATCAATAAACTTTACCTTTACAAAAGATGAACTCTTTGAACATCAATAATGACCTACAACGACTCTAACACACCTGCACTTGGTCGACGCTCTGCGGTCAACTGATCGCCGCGACCGTATGTGCAGAGGTAAACGTACAGGAGCGGCACAAGCGGTGAGTTCAAGAAAAAGATGCACGAATTGCACGTCCTGACTTCAGTCGCCCACTCCCAATCATGACTTCAGTCGCCCACTCCCGATCATGACTTCAGTCGCCCGCTCCCGATCATGACTTCAGTCGCCCACTCCCGATCATGACTTCAGTCGCCCACTCCCGATCATGACTTCAGTCGCCCACTCCCGATCATGCTCTGGCCCCTTACAAACATATCGTGATGATATTGTACTTTGATTCACTGTACCAACAATTCTGTAAATAATTTTCTACAGCTAATCATATGGCATGGCATTTAATCGAGATAGTTAACAGCCTTTTATATTCAAAAGCTCTTTTTCTCTGTAATATCATCAATAGTGTAGATGATCATTGCACAAAATGAGTTTGAGCATATTTCCACACAACAGTGAAAAAAATGGCTCCTTGGAATGCTTTGAAATAAAGATGTTGGTGCCAAATGGGGTTAAGCACATTTCAACAAAACAGCCAAGAAGAATGACTCTTGGAAAGGCTTAGAAATAAAGATGCCGGCACGAAAGGGGTTGAACACATTTCGACAAAACAGTCAGGAAGAATTGCTCCTTGGAAATGCTTTGAAATAAAAATGCCGGTGCCAAATAGGGTTGAGCACATTTCGACAAAACAGTCAAGAAGAATGGCTCTTGGAAACGCTCAGAAATAAAGATGCCGGCACGAAAGGGGTTAGAGCACATTTCGACAAAACAGTCAATAAGAATAGCTCTTGGAAATGCTTAGAAATAAAGATGCCGGTGCCAAATGGGCTTGAGCACATTTCGACAAGACAGCCAAGAAGAATAACTCCTTATAAATGCTTAGGAATAAAAAGGTGCCGGTTCCAAATTAAATTGAAGAATAGAGAATAGAGAAGAGCAACAAGTATGTATTCGGGGAGATTTTAATGCCTCCCCTGACACAAATAGATTCATTGAGATTGAAGAGCTATTTGTTGAGCATAATGTTGTATTTCAGGACACGAGGCTGCTGCCACCTGACACGTACACACATGTGAATCACGGTTCTCTTTCCACCTCATGGATCGATCATATTGCATTGCCCTCGCTATTGTTGGATGCAACAACTTCATGCCACTTGATGTCCGATGTTACCTGCACGGATCACCGTGTTTTGGGGGTAACTTTGAGTGTAGAGGGAATGCAGACTCCCAGACAATCTGAATCCCGCGAGGTTGAGACGATTGACTGAAATTTTGAGAATAGGGAACTCCTGGACAGATTCTATGCTGAGCTTGATGGTCTTCTAGCGAATATTCCTGATAGGCTTCTCAGAGTGAATGAGGGTGTTTATTACGTAAGATTGAATGATCGGAATGGCTGAATGAGGCAGTGTATATTAATTGCAGGACGGCGTGTTTTCGGTACCAGAAACCCGAACAAATATAATGTTCCAGGTTGGATTAAACGAGCACGAGAACTAAATTATACTGTACGAGACGCCGTATTTAATTGAAATATTGCTGGAAGGCCTCGGGAAGGTCAACCCGCGGTAGCAATGAGGATAGCAAAGTCACGGTTTCGTAGAGAACTCGCGTTCTTGTGAGAGAACGAGCTACAGTTGCGTGCGCAGGCCCTTCTAGCAAATTTGCGAGAAGGTAAATGTAAAGAATTTTGGAAGGAAATTTGGTCACTTAATCCTAAAAATGAAGCACTTCTGTTCGTGGTGGCTGGCGTAACTGGGGATGCAAACATTGCAGCGGTCTGGGGGGAGCACTTCCACCATATTGAGAATTCTGTTGACCCCGTAGAGAAAAGAGGCTGGGTACAAAACGCCCTCAACAATGTTGATGCTGTTTACGAAATGGTATCTGTGTCAGAGGTTTGGAGCATTGCCAAGAGCCTAACAAATAACAAAGCCGTTGGAAATGATGACATACCGGCTGAAGTGTATAAGAATGCTTCCCACAGACTGACTGCAGTGCTCGCTCTCTTCCTTTCTGGCTGCCTTCATGTCAAGGAGCTACCAAGAGAGGTAATGCATTTAACTGTGATTCCTCTTCTGAAATGTAGAACGAAGGACTCTTCTGATATAAATAATTATCTCCTTATTGCTATTGTCACATCAATTTCCAAGGTTCTTGAGCAGGTTATTCTTGCAAGATTACAAACATTTCTGTCTACCGCGAACAGTCAGTTTCGGTTTGAGAAATGGCAATATTCGCATTGAAACGAACTGTTGAGTATTACAGATGTAGAGAATCGCCTGTTTTTCTGTGTTTTTTAGACGCGAAGAAAGCTTTTGATAGAGTAAAACATTGGACTTTGTTCAGAAAGTTAATTGAGAGAGGAGCCCCTTTTCATATTGTGCACTTGCTTGTATTTTGGTACAGGGAACAGGAATACCCAGTACGGTGGAGTAGTTCGAAATTGGCCACTTACCATTTTAAAAAGGGAATTAGGCATGAGGTCAGCTATCGCCACTGTTGTATAACGTGTACACTGATGAGTTGAATTACCTTCTGAGTAGAGAAAACCAAGGGTGTCATGTCGCCAACTGTTGTGTTAACAATCTTAGTTATGCAGATGATATGGTGCTGTTAGCACCAACTCTCTCAGCATTGCAAAAGCTTGTTGATATCTGTAATAATTTTGCTCGACCACATGATATTGTACATAACACTGCAAAAACTGTATGTATGCTTGTTAGACCGAAGGGTCCTATGTACTACCTATCGACTGCGATAAAACTAGGCGGTGTTGCAGTGGATTATGTAGATGACTTATCTAGGGCACATCATCACAGCAGATTGTACTGATGACATGAATATTGCAAAGCAAAAAAGGCGGCAAAATGTAGTTGGTAACATGCTGATATGAAAATTCTCGTTTGCATCAAGGAAAGCTAAAATACAGCTCTTCAAATCATATTGTTACCTGCTTTATTGTAATGCACTGTGGAGAAAACACTTCCAAAATAGCGTGAGGAAATTGACGGTGAGTTAATTTACTCACGCTATATTGGACGGTTGATGCAGGTCTCTCGCTCGACGTCAGCGAGCAGTTTTTTTTTGCTGAAAACCAGTCAGATCACATCAAGGTACTGTTCCGTAAAACGGCACACAGCCTTACGACTCGAGTTATGAGCTCCTCAAATGAAATCCTCATTGCAATCTGTTCTGGTGATGAGCTCACTGCTTCGTCATTGTTGAGGCGGTATGTGCACTAATGAAACGATTGTAAATAATATTTCGCTCCACGTAACCCAAGCCAGCGGCCCCTAGAGATGAGCTGTGACGAATTCAAATTGAACTCTCGTTTTCGTTAATTCAAGTAGTGTAGTTGATAATGAAGTTTCATGTCTTATGTTTAGGAATTTCATTATTTTTAAAAATTGAAAACCCATTGCCGGACGATGGAAATGAATGATATAATAATAATAATAATAATAACGCTTCCCATCTCTCTTCCAAAGCTGCCCATCTCTCTTCCAAAGCTGCCCATCTCTCTTCCAAAGCTGCCCATCTCTCATACAACGTTGCTCATCTCTCATCGTTTGCATGTGAAGGTTGCCATGGTGATCGATAACTTAATTTACTTCAGTACCAAGTTTAAGTCTGTGCCTCAAGCTTTGTATAAGATTCTTCAGTAGTTTAAACCCTCAGGATTAAAGAAGAACACGAGGGGTCTCAATTATTCGCCTAAGGTAAAAAAAGTCGTCTTGTGAGCTGCATAGACTACAGAGCCTGGTGCTGGTTACGCGAACAGGTAACACAGATTGTCAAGAGACGCTGCATGGTCGCATTATTTCACAATAGACGTTTGTTATCTTTCAGCAATCAACGCTACATGTGAAGAATAATTGAACAAATGGACAACAATAAATGTTCACATCATCAGAGCTTCTAACGTTTCATTATATACATCAGTACAACTGTATAGTTCCAAACATAACGCAGACACTAAATTCAACATCTGTTTCTCGTATTCTTTGTTTCAATTTGACATATTATTTACAAATCCTGAAATAAATGATACAACTATGATACCTTATACAAATATCGTTACTAAAACGTGTGCAGCCGAGGATTGCATTGCAGTTGTATTCTTAACATCACAACGAGCGCCATTATCGAAGTATTGTTTCTGAACAGTGAACAAGGGATTCTGTGGTGTCTCACACTTGTACCCGAATACTCATTTACTTGGAAGTAATATTCTAAGATGTCATGATCTAACTTCAGACATATGGCCGATACATCCCTTGCTTCTCATTGAACAATTTGCGTCGGATGGAATATTGTTCGAACAAATAGTACGGACGAAACAGTTGGCCTTTCTGCGTACGAAAATAGTATTTGTATAGAAGCATTGTTTTTCCAATCATTACTTTTAACCTCATTTCGAGTTTCTTGATACATCACACTCTAACATTTGTTGTAACCCTTTCTCAATGCTTCTCAGCCCCAACTTCCTTCTCAACCCTCTCCTCCTGGCCCTCTCCCAACCCGAGGCAATTTAGGCGAGTTCCCGCTCGGTCTCATCGCCGGCGACGCATCAAGACCCATAAGCCGTTTTTTATGGCGAGAATATTTTTCAGGGGGACTATTTAGAGGTTTAGGGCATAACGCAGGAGGGAATTAGAAGTTCCTAGCGGCTTTGACGAGACCTGGAGACGATGTCGGTGAAAAATTCTAATATTGATAGCACCTTCGGGGGAGGAGACGCGGCTTAGAAAGATCAGGGAGGCCGTTGCGAACAATGGAGGGTTTAGCGGAGATGGTGTATTCTGATGAAGAGGTTTTGAAGCAGCAACTGTAGGCAGGTGATATCAGAGGGAAATGTGCCGGCAAGCAGCCGTTTAGACTGTGACGAGGATAACGAAAATGGAACCGTCTGTTTGAAATGTACGGACCAATAGCTCTTTCCACTCTAATGTGGATCACCGAAGTAGCACGAACCAGTTTGTTGGGACGTGCAGGGGAAGAGGCCGTTTTCTCTGGAATGAAGATTTGGAAGAAAAGCAGTAATAGTGTTCAGCAGGCGCGGGGGGTAGATGATCAAGGAGTGGTGGATGATCAATTGGAAGCAGGCAAGGAGGGGTAGATGATCAATGCATGTTAGGTGATCGATTGGAAGCAGACAAGGATGGGGTAGATGATCAAGGAGTGGTAGATGATCAATTGGAAGCCTACAATGTGTGGTAGATTATCAATTGGAAGCAGACAAGGAGGGGTAAATGATCAAGGAGTGTTAGATGATCAATTGGAAGCAGACAAGGAGGAGTAGATGATCAAGGAGTGGTAGATGTTCAATTGGAAGCAGAAAAGGAGGAGAAGATGGTCATGGAGTGGTAGATGATCAATTGGAAGCAGACAATGAGGTGTAGATGCTCAAGGAGTGGTAGATGATCAGTTGGAAGCAGAAAAGGAGGAGAAGATGGTCATGGAGTGGTAGATGATCAATTGGAAGCAGACAAGGAGGTGTAGATGCTCAAGGAGTGGTAGATGATCAATTGGAAGCAGCTGCCCTCGATGCCAAGTAGGGGACAACGATCACCACTTCTTTCTATACACCTCAGGTATGACATGACGAGGGTGTACATGCCTTCCATTGTGTCCCGTTGGCACACCTACAAGCACTGCTCCAAGGAGGACGTCCTTCACCGCACCAAAATGATGTGTGGTGTTCATGCTTGCCAGACACCTTGTCTGACACACACAACTGCTTCAAGCCCATCTATGAACCACCAACTGATGGCAGACCACCTTCGTCAAGCCAAGACAGTGCGTCTTTTTGAGCACCCAGGGGGTTTTCAAATGAAAGCCACCGTCTACTTAATAATCTTCAGGCGCGTAGCCAGAATTTTTTCAAATGGCAGAGTGTTTGATAGCATTCCCAATTATTTTTCGAGTTGAATGACTTAACGACAGACAATTCACATTTCCTAAATCATTTTTCCGTGTTTGAACCTCATTTGCAAAGAGAGCGGGGGGGGGGGGAAGCTACCGTGGGTACGTCATTGATTCCCTCTGACCACCCATATGTACCCTCCGTGAATGAATATAATCTGATGCATGAATAATGATATTTGGGTCTTTTATGTGTTTTTTTGGCAGGCTTTGGGATAAGAAGTTGTGTAATTGTTAAGTATATTACAGAGCATGGTGTCCCGTACGGGATACCTGCGTTTACTCGTATATCGAGCAAGGTAACCAAACTTGATAGCTTTGGTTTCTCGCATAAATGGCAAGTAACCCGTAAAGTCCATGCTATTATAGCCACTTTATAAGTTAAATAAAGAACATTTAGCTCACGAGCAGAAATAACTTGTACGTACATCGAGTTTAGCATCACGAAATTGCTGTGTAAATTTCAACGTTGGTTATACTAGTGTTCGATGACACAAAGTTCAAATGATGTATTGCAGGTCATGATTCCTTGATAACTGTTCAAGAAGATTTTTTTGTACTCCTCCGAATTTTTCAAAAATTGTATTTCACGACTTCCTTGTTTGAATTGGTAAACAAAAACGTCGCAGACAAATGTGGTACACCACAAGAGCTTGCGAATAAAGCATTACAGTCCATGATTCCTTGAAAACGGTAGATCGGGAGTTTCTTTATGATTATGATACCTTCAAAAAACACTGTAATACAACTTTTTAAATTCGAAGCAGAAACTTGCAAATGGTCGTAGTACTTTCATGAGCTTTCTTAGAAGAGCTTCTAGACAGAAATGATAGGGTTTAATTTTTCACTACATGACTTGGAAGACAGGAGCTGTACGCACAGTATAGAAAAAGAATCGTTAACGGTTGTCTTCTCACAAAGAGGTGAACATTATTTCGCATCGCTATAACTTTGTAACATATGTTTCACTCATGCCTTCCTACCACACTTATCCTCACTAGTGAAGAAGTATTGTGGAGAGGCACGTCGCTTCTTGTTCCCCCGAGCTTGGCTACAGTTCCAAACTTTCACTATTAACTTCCCAAGGAAACCCAAACAAAAAGAACGGTTCCTTTTTGTTCATGAGAGTTAGCTTTTAGTCCATCAACACTCCCGACAAGTGCCAAATTCTTTTCTTCCGCAATGGCAACTTCGTAAATTTCCTTGCCGGTTTTCTCTTACGGTTGTGTCTGTCGGTGTAAAATTTCTTTATTCGAATTCCTTGTATGTGAGTAGTGAACAAAGCTAGCACTATTTTCTCTGGGAAATGAAACTTGGAGAATTGGTGAAGATGTTGAAGTCAGTTTAGTTATATTTGTAACACTGTTTTTTAGTAACAGTTGCACTCACATAGTAACAGCCACACCCACATAGTAACAGTCGCACTTACATAGTAACCGCCACACCCACATAGTAACAGTTGCACTCACATAGTAACAGCCACACCCACATAGTAACAGTCGCACTCACATAGTAACAGTCACACCCAAATAGTAACAGTCGCACTCACATAGAACATAACAGTCGCACTCACACAGTAACAGTTGCACTCACATAGTAACAGTCGCACTCACACAGTAACAGTCGCACTCACATAGAACATAACAGTCGCATTCACACAGTAACAGTCGCACTCACATAGTAACAGTTGCACTCACACAGTAACAGTCGCACTCACACAGTAACTGTCGCACTCACATAGAACATAACAGTCGCATTCACACAGTAACAGTCGCACACACATAGAACATAACAGTCGCATTCACACAGTAACAGTCGCACTCACATAGTAATAGTCGCCGTCACACAGTAACAGTCGCACTCACACAGTAACAGTCCCACTCCCATTGTAGCAGTCGCACTCACTTAGTAACAGTTGCACTCACACAGTAACAGTCACACTCACATAGCAACAGTCGCACTCACATAGTAACAGTCGCACTCACATAGTAACAGTCGCAGTCACATAGCAACAGTCGCACTCACACAGTAACAGTCACACTCACACAGTAACAGTCACACTCACATAGCAACAGTCGCACTCACATAGTAACAGTCACACTCACACAGTAACAGTCGCACTCACATAGTAACAGTCGCACTCACACAGTAACAGTCACACTCACACAGTAACAGTCACACTCACATAGCAACAGTCGCACTCACATAGTAACAGTCACACTCACACAGTAACAGTCGCACTCACATAGTAACAGTCGCACTCACACAGTAACAGTCACACTCACACAGTAACAGTCACACTCACATAGCAACAGTCGCACTCACATAGTAATTGTCGCACTCACATGTTAACAGTTTCACTCACATGGTAACAATCGCCCTCACATTGTGACAGTCGCACTCACATAGTAATAGTAGCACTCATATGTTAACAGTCGCACTCACACAGTAACCTTCGCACTCACACAGTAACAGTCGCACTCACAGAGTAACATTCGCTCTCACATAGTAACAGTCGCACTCACACAGTAACAGTCGCATTCAGTTGTAACACTGCACCTACACCGTCACTCAAACTCACGAACCGGTTCAAGTCCCACTCACATTTCACCCGTAACGCTGACGTTACCACAGTTGGCTTGACGTGGGTACAGCTGCACTCACGTCGTTGGAGTGTCACTCTCTCGTCACACTGACGTTACCGCAGTTGCCCTGACGTGGTTACAGCTGCACTCACATCGTTGGAGTGTCACTCTCTCGTCACACCGACGTTACCGCAGTTGCCCTGACGTGGTTACAGCTGCACTCACATCGTTGGAGTGTCACTCTCTTCCTTTGCCAAGCGTTTCAATGAACCTGCATCGTGTTCTGTTTCCTCTGACCACATCATTTGAACCACTCCGGATGATGGCAGGACAAACAATGTTGCCTTATAATGGCCATTGTTGACCTGCTAATCTTGTTGCCAGTGATACAAGTTAACGAAGTCTATGCCGGGTATGCGAAGCTGGACCTTCACAGTGTTCGTAAAGCTACAACTGTATCGAGATACATATTAGGAGTATTTGGTGATGCAGTATCCTGTCCACCACTGGCCTTTCATTTGCCATGTTTGCTGTCAGTTAACCAGTTTAAATGTCACTTCATGGCTGCAAATAGATTAATGTTTGCTGCCTAAAACACACAGCATTGCAGACATATAAATGCCGTGCTTGCGTTGCAACGTTGGACAAACATGAAACTTTACAAGGCTTTGCTTGTACTGCGCTGTTGAATATGGGTGGCATGCCCTGCTTTCAGCGTTCAATTTTATTTGCCGTGCAATACGGTATCCTATGGAGGTTGGTATGGCCACATTTGCATTTCATTTGTGTGTCTGTGTTCTGCAGCGCATGGGCATTGCGCATTCAGTTTTTGTGTCTGGACTGTGCAATGAACGCATTCTCGTCCAGTAGCCCCTAGCTCCGGCTTCCTTGATTTCAGTTGCATCTGTACTATAACGCTGTTGCTTCAGAGGTTTACTGGTCACCGAGGCCTATAATGAAGTAGAGTCCTCTCGATAGGTAGGGAAACTGTTCGACCCATCTATACTCTGTCACGGCCTCACTTTACCTGGTAAGTCTATACTCTGTTACCACCTCACTTCACCTGGTAAGTCTATACTCTGTTACCACCTCACTTTACCTGGTAAGTCTATACTCTGTCACCACCTCACTTTACCTGGTAAGTCTATACTCTGTTACC
>SDVV010032912.1:0-11365 GCA_016164225.1 Gammarus roeselii
AATGACAGGCAGCTGACCAACCGAGCAATGACAGGCAGCTGACCAGCCGAGCAATGACAGGCAGCTGACCAACCGAGCAATGACAGGCAGCTGACCAACCGAGCAATGACAGGCAGCTGACCAAACGAGCAATGACAGGCAACTGACCAAACGAGCTATGACAGGCAGCTGACCAAACGAGCAATGACAGGCAGCTGACCAAACGAGCAATGACAGGCAGCTGACCAACCAAGCAATGACAGGCAGCTGACCAGCCGAGCAATGACAGGCAGCTGACCAACCAAGCAATGACAGGCAGCTTACCAACAGAGCAATGACAGACAGCTGACCAAACGAGCAATGACAGGCAGCTGACCAGACGAGCAATGATAGGCAGCTGACCAAACGAGCAATGACAAGCAGCTGACCAACCGAGCAATGACAGGCAGCTGACCAGCCGAGCAATGACAGGCAGCTGACCAACCGAGCAATGACAGGCAGCTGACCAAACGAGCAATGACAGGCAGCTGACCAACAGAGCAATGACAGGCAGCTGACCAAACGAGCAATGACAGGCAGCTGACCAAACGAGCAATGACAGGCAGCTGACCAGCCGAGCAATGACAGGCAGCTGACCAGCCGAGCAATGACAGGCAGCTGACCAACCGAGCAATGACAGGCAGCTGACCAACCAAGCAATGACAGGCAGCTGACCAAACGAGCAATGACAGGCAGCTCCAAACGAGCAATGACAGGCAGCTGACCAAACGAGCAATGACAGGCAGCGTCCGATTCGTCAAATTTACCGTTTACATCTTTTTAAACGTGTTTAATTTATTACATCAGTTAATCATTTTGTGCTGGATTGGGAATGTACCAGCTGTACCTGAGTGAGTAGACCATGCAACCAGCTGAGCTAGAGAGGGGAGTGTACAGCGGAGAATGGGTTGGGGAGTGTACCAGCCGGGGTTAGGTGAAGTGTATCAGGGGCAACTGGTTGAGGGAGTGTACCAGCAGGGACAGGGCGAGGAAGTATAACAGCTGGACTGGTTGGTGAAGTGTATCAGCTGATATTATGTGAATGCGTGTACCAGCTGGGTCTGGGTGGGGAAGTGTACTAGCTGGGTCTTGATGGGGGAGTGTACTAGCTGGGCTTGGACAAGAAAGTGGTGTATTAGTTTGAGCTGGGATCGGGAGTGTACCAGCTGCGTGTGGAAGTGTACTAGCTGGGGCCTATAAAATGTAGCATTATACGTGCAAAATCCCACATTATTTTAATGAAAAAAATAGAAGTGTACTAGCTGGAGCTGGGGTTGAGAGTGTATCAGCTGGAGCTGTGCAGGGTGCACCAGCTGAGATTGGGTGATGGAGTATACCAACTGGGGCTGGGTGCGGAGTGTGCCAGCTGAGTCTGTGTGGTAAGTGTACCAGGTAAGGCTATGTGAGGTAGTGTACTAGCTAGGGCTGTGTATTGTAGTGCGCCAGATGGGGCCGGGTGGGGTTGTATACAGGCTGGGGCTGGGCGAGGGAGTGTACCAGCCGGGGTTGGGTGGTTCAATGCACCATCTATGACTGGCTGGAGCACTATACCAGCTGGGGCTGAGTGGGGTAGTGTACCGGCTTGGGCTGCGGGGAGTATGGGGATGGGGGATTGGTAAAAACTGCCCGGAACATGTTTTCCCTAATAGGGCTTGTGCGAGGAAGGGAGTGGCTGGTAAGGGCAGGTGGTGAGATGAGATTCAAGGGTAGGAGTTGAGTAGTACATGGATGAAGTCTTTGAATTGAAGTCGAGCAGAGGCTTGTTGAATGGAGCATGATGTTTTTTTTGAGATAGTCACATCGATGGGGTTAGGAAAACAATTGGTTGCCCTTCTGTTGTCGAAGCTGGTCCCATACTTGTAAGGTCGGATCATTCTTATATCTTCCTTCATATATGATACCTTGGTTTAGAATTCTTACTCCCTTCTGATAGTAATACACACAAAAAATATAATGATTTCTTGCTTTCACATGATGACAACATGAAGATTTTTATTCGTGCTAACCTAAAACGAATTTTCAGATTATTGAATTCGGAGGTATGCATATAATAGATACACCTGCTGATTTGAAGGCACTGCTGCTGGATATTGTTGGGGATACGTTTGCAATTTGCTCATGCCCAGCTTAGGTGCTTGAGCACATCATCGTTTGCAAACTTCATCATGCCTTGGAGCGTTCGCCACACAGAGCCACATTGCACTGATTCGATGTTTGCGTTGAGGAGAGGAAACATCTAAAAATGCCAGTCACGAAGTAAAATATATGTTCGCAATGCTGACGAACATTAGTTCAATATAAATTATGATAATATGCGGTTTGAATTCAGTTTGTTATAAAGGCTGTTCATGATGCGAAAGAATAAGTGAATGTAATAATGCTCTATTTCCCATATCCCATCCTTTCTGGCATCCAATATTTTCTGCCGTACCATTTTTTATCGTCCAATATTAGACATGAAGTAAATTGAAATAATAATTGACTTCTCATATGTAAATTCAAAAATAGAAACTACGGCCTCGTTGCGCAATGAAAGCGTAACAATTCTCACAGGAGAGCAAAAAAATTGAAATGTTCACATCTTGGGCATCAGGGTTGGTCTTGAAAATAAATTTGCATCAGTTATCCTTTCATTTCAATATTTATACACTACGATGAGATAACTATGACGCTTCTTTTTAGCATTAAATACAATGGTGCCAGTATTATAGACATTTTCCTACATGGAGTCCTGGAGCAAATCGTATGGTTTTCTCGGTAGATTAATTTGAAGTTTCAATTATAAACGGCATGAACATAAATAATAATTTGAAACACATTTGACCTCTTTCATTCCAAGATCGCAGACTTCATGTAGATTTTACCATGTCTCTGATTCTTCAGATGGAATGACTGCAATCAAATTCAAATTTTTCTCATTTATTTTAATAGGTTTTCACCTATTTTCGAACCGATGCTGGATGTGGGAGATATTCTACAACATGTTGGGAATTACCTCGTACTATGTGTGATCAGCTCCTGAGACATCTGCGACATTCGCGAATTTGTTCGAACTGATGGGGGTGCAATCGTACAAGTCCTCGTCCAGCACGAGGCGTATGTGTTGCTCCTGCGTATATTAATTAAGCTTGTCATCGGTTCAGCCTTACAATGTAAGACCTAACAACCAGATAAGAGTTAAACTGCATGAGAGGCGCGAGGGAGGGGTGATGGGGGGTCGCCGAGAAAGGAAGAGTGAAGGTCGTGGCTGGCTCGGGAGTTCTTTGTGTTGCTCACAGCTGAGCAAACTGGGGTGAACTTATGTTGGAACAGTCTTTGTGGTCAAACAAGGGTTGAATGAGTGCTTCAGTTTGAAGGGAAAAATTCCGTACTAACGACTGGGAAAGAATTGCTTTAATTTGAATGGGCCATGCTGAATCATATCATTGTGATACATCCATTTTGTGAAATACGTTTGTTTATTTCAAAATAAAGCAATAATTTACCCATCGATTTATTCGTTGCAAACACCACACTTGTTTCCTCCCCTCCCCTTCATCACTGTTTGTTACTTCGTGCTTGTAAGCCCCAGGGCTTCATGGGAGTGACGGGTATAAACTTATCTGTTCACATCATCGGTGGCCCTCCTATCGCAGATGCAGTTAACGCCGATACAAGGCTGCTAGCTGTTGAATTAGAACTGGAAAGCGTGCAGAAACAAATTTGAAAACTCAAATATATGATAAACAGCGAAATAAAAGCAACCAAAGAAGTTGCTTAAACTACCTTGCATCGGGTAAATGAACTCCATGTGCACTTAGACTCAGAATTGGCAAAGAAACTTAGAGCTCTAGACTCAGAGACCAACGACCGTATCAAATCGATAGAAAAAAGATCAACAGTGCTGAGACACTCTTTACAACTGTAGTAAACAGGCGGCAGGCGGTCAGTGACAAAGCATCACAGGTCTGGCGACAGTCCTGTCACACCCGACCTAATACAAGCAACCATTTTGGTGTGGGACCCAGCGTTCGCGCTAAAAAAAAATCCGCACACGCGCACAATCGCCACTTCACTTCATTGTCATGGCCGGGCACTGTCATAACCGCTAAAAATCTTTCATCACACGTGCTTTCGACCCAAACGATGTTTCCGCCCACACGCTTTTTCCGCCATTTCAAAATCTGCTACTGCCATATCTGCCACTGTCATTACACCTAAACAGGCGTACCAACCTACTGGTTATCACTTTAATGAAACTTCAATAAAAAAAACGCTAAAATACGGCATTACGTAACCAAAAAAAAATGCGTATGTTTGCCCTGCGGGTTAGAAATACGTACCTTTGCCCCGCGGGTTAGAAACACGTACCCTAGGTTAGGTTAGGTTGGGTAAGAAAAGTTTCATAAAAGTGAAAGCCAGTAAAATGGTACGACTCGTCGTTGATTCTGACGTGGCTGAAACAGAGTTTAGCCAGAATGTCAGTGGCAGATATGACAGTGGCTGGTGTGACAGAGGAACGCTATGAATGTTCGCTGTTAAAAAATGGTACCGTAGGTAGGTAGTCGGAAAAACTTGTGGCTGATAAAGCAGTTGGCGGAGATAAAAGGGGCTGATCTGACGTTAGCTATAAATGAATTTAGCGCCAGGGATAGCGACCCTTCGGTGTATAGCTCGATAAAATGGACTCTCAGAACACAGAAGAAATTATTGTGATCGGCGATTACAATGTCACCTCCATCAAACCAAATCAGCGAAAAGCGAGAGTCCAACTAAACGTACCTGATACACCAGGCTTAAAAGTTGACGATATTGAAGGAATAATCAAAAAGAAAAACATGCCTTCTTCAAAACCGATCATACTACAAATCGGGGCAGAAGACGTGGTGGCGCAGGCGAAAGAAACATGGGTAATGTATGGAATCAGGCTAACAAACGTCAAACGATCGCACGCGAGCATCCATGTCACTGGCATTCTGCCCCATCCAAACCAAAGTAGATACAAATTGAGCAAGATGATATTTCGAAACAATCGCCAAGCAACGTTCTGAAAAAAAAATCTCATTATCGGACTATTGGAAAACAATGATCAACCTCAAAAACTAGAAATTCGATAGAGTCACCAACAAAGAACGCATAAACACGTCTGGGCTTGATACCCTCGAAAGCATCCTCCAGAATATCGGTGCTGGCCTCGCCACCGAAATTGAATCAAAAAACATTCTCGACTCCCAACACACGACTCCGCCATTACTGCCCAACGGAGTGAGCCAACGACCGCCGCCCGAGCAAGTAGCAATCACGGACCCTGCAGTAACGATAGAGGAACAGCCAACAAAAATAGATTCACCAATAACAAAAAATCCCATCGAAGTAACACCGCAGCCCCGACCGCAACCGAAGAGTTTCTGGCTGGATTCCGAGCCAGAATACTTTCAAATATTATTATGTAAACGCTAGATATCTCCGAGACTAAATCGACGAATTGAGAATCCTCGCAATTAACGATGAGATCGACATAATAGCCATCATAGAACCGTGGATGAAATCGAGCACAAGAAATTATCTGGGTGAATTCACTCTCCCGGGTTTTTTCCCTATTTCACAAAGACAGACGAGGCCGTGAGGCTGGAAGAGTATTGTTTCTCGTAAAAAAATGCTCCACAAATAACAGAAGTCTCTATTTCAAGCAGCAGACACGACATAGTTTCGATTCAAGTATTCGGTAAACATACACAGTGTCAAATCACACTAGTTCATCATCATCCAAAGAGCATTGTCGCAGATGATATCGATCTCTGCAACACCCTTGTCGATGTGGTCAGAACACAAAACTGTATTGTACTTGGAGACTTCAATATTCCCGGCATCGATTAGGAAACAGAAGAATGTACGGCCACTGGCCCACGCCTGATTGATTTTGATGACGATAAATTTATGACTCAAATGGTAAAGACACCTACAAGATGACTCAAATATTCTTGATCTTATATTTAGACTTAAAAGAGGCAATGACGTCAGCAAATAAAACCCTCGGAAAAGATGTCAATCAATCGCTAAGCAATTTTTCGAGTGCACTTCATAATACTGAAAATGATCATGTCCTTCACAAAAACAGGCGAACAGCAGTCAATCAGTCTAAGTACTGGAAAGGAGAATTACAGCTCCTTCAGTCGCAAAAGAAAGCAAAGCACTCGAATAAACAGAAGCACCCACACGACGATGCTGCAAAAAATGAATACAAAATCAGCAGACGGATTTTTAATACGGTCCAGAAATGAAAGAAAAAATATTACGAAAATGAAATTACGGTCAACGCCAAAACTAATCCGAAATCATTTTTTAAATATATATCGAGAAAAAAAAATTAAGATCTGTAATTGGCCCTCTTGAAAATGATATTGGTGAGCTAGAAACTGACTACACTGAAATAAGTGTCCTGCTTAATCAGTTTTTCTGTTCTGTATTTACGTTTGAGAATGCGGATATTCTTAATCCTGAGAATATCATAGCGCAAAGACAAATTGAAGCCCTCAGCACAGTGAATTTTTCCCCAGCCGAAGTTATTAAATACATAGGAAAATTTAAAGTCACAAATTCTCCCAGTCCAGACCAAGTTCATCCCAGAATACTGAAAGTGACTAAGAACGAAATTGCCAAACATCTAGCAAACATTTTCATCCAAGCTCTCACAAATAGCACCTGCCCCTCTCAATGGAAAGAGGCCAGCGTAACCTCAATTAAAAAAAAGGCGATAAAAAGTGTCCCGAAAATTACCGTCCAATTAGTCTCACCTCGGTGATCGGCAAATTGATGGAAAGTTTGGTCATGGATGAAATTACAGAATTCCTACAATTAAATCAGTTAATAGGTGAGTCTCAGCATGGCTTCAGACGCAATCGTTCATGTCTTATTAGCCATGCTGCTTTTTTCAACAATATAATTGAATTTCACGACGCGAAATCTCCGATCGACATCATTTACCTTGAATTTTAGAAAGCTTACGACAAAGTTCCGCACAAACGCTTGGTTAGTAAAATGCACAGCATCGGTATTAGAGGTGAACTCAATAACTGGATAGAATGCTGGCTCACGGACAGACGGCAGCGAATCGTACTTAATGGGGGTGCCTCAAGGATCTGTGTTAGGTCCAGTTCTCTTCATGTTGTTCATAAGCAATCTCGACAGCAACGTTCTCTCGAACATTAGTAAGTTTGCAGACGATACCAAGCTAGGAGGAAAAATGCAAACCAAACTCGAGTGTGAACAAGTGTAAAGTTATGCACATTGATCACCATAACCCTAAACACGAATATTCAATATCCGGAAAGAAACTGATACCTGTCACCAAAGAGAGAGATCTAGGTGTCATCATTAGTAACGACTTGAAAAGCAGCAAGCAATGTAACGATGCAGCCAAAAAAAGGCAATAAAATGTTAGGCATGATATCCCACACAATCACGTACAACAGCAGAAATAGTATTCGAAGGTTATACACTGCATTTATTAGACCGCACCTTGAGTATTCCGCCCAATTTTGGTGTCCATACCTCAGAAAAGACATTATTAAATTAGAATAGGTCCAACGTAGAGCTACCGAACTAATCCCTTCTCTGCGCAATAAATGGTACGAAGAGAGACTGCGTGAACTCAACCTTCATTCGCTAAAGAAACGTTGAGTCAGAGGTGACATGATTGAAGTGTGGAAGATTATGAAGGGTAAGGAAAACGTCGAGCAAGCAAGCCTTTTCACTTTAGATGCGAACAAAGTGACCAGGAACAATGGATACACAATTGTTGGCAAGCGTTTCACACTCGACATCACGCGCAATTTTTTCACGTATAAGGTTGTCGAAGAATGGAACAAACTTCCCGCGGAAGTTGTGAACAGCGATACAATCGAAACGTTCAAGTCACGGCTCGACAAATTCTACCAAAATCGCTTCTAAATAGCTCCCATCTATAACACTTTCACCTGTATATTCGTGAAAATGATGTTCGGCATTGACACCCATACGGTTAAATTAGTGCCAGTCATTGGCACTAGCACGGTAAAAAAATGTGCCCAGCATTGGTACCTGTTCGTTACAAAACGGTTATTAGCAATAACACCGGTCAGCATTGATTTAACGAGGAATGAAACTGTGACAATCTCAGATCAAAACCGTGGGTTGGTGGCTTTCTCTTCAGGTGCTAATTTGAGTTGTTCCGAGTATCATCGTTAAATGCTATTTCCTTCAACAAACTTTCCCTTTCTTGATAAATAAAAACATAAAAAACAAAGACACAAGATGCTATCTTAGACGTTCTACTTCAGAACTAATCTTCTTACAATCAAAAAGCAACCCAGCTTAGGCCAAAAGTCCTGTTGTTGTCTTCATACACTTGTAAAAACTTGTAAACAAAAGCGGGTCAACCCCTTATTCACCCTTTCCCTATAACCCGTATTACTATTCCAAAGGTGAAACATCGTCTTCACTCGACCCCTCTGCCCTGCACTTCCAGTGTTCTCATCCCTATTGGGTTCAACCCCTTCTTCATTCCCTCCGTTAACCCAGTGTTGTCGTCCACAGAGGGAGTCATCACCCCCCTAGTGGGGGTCGCGGCCGCGCCCGGCCAGCAGGACATGCGGAAGCGGGGCGTGGCGTTCCCCTCCTGACCCCGCCCCTCCCCAAGTGAGCTGTAACGGTCGGTGAGCCACTGTCGACAATTTTGGTCCTAACCAGAGCCCTTGAAAGTCCTTCAGCAAAGTTGGAGTTTAGGGAGTGTGGCAAGCACAGGCACTGGCTGGCCGACAGCAATATTAAATAGGACGCTCGCTAGCAGTTAGTCGACAATACATGAGTTGGTCGACGGCAACACCTCAACAAGGCCGCTGGCAGTTATTCAACAGCATATGAGCTGGTCGTCAGCAACTCATAAAAGAGGCCGCTGGCAGTTATTCGACAGCGCATGAGCTGGTCAACAGCAACATTTGAACAGGGCTGCTTTAAGTGACTCGACAGCATCGGTGCTAGTCGGCGATAACCTCAAATTAGTGCCGCTGACAGTGAGCAGACAGCACATTGGCTGGTCGACATCAACAACTAAACAGGGCCACTACTAGTGAGTCGAGTGCACAGGCACTGGTCGACAGCACATAAACAGGGCTGCTGACAGTGTGTTGAACGCAAGAGCGCTGGATGGACTCCGTGTACAGTGGGAACTTCTTACGGGTGCCCGCGCTTTACAGAAGTATACATAGGTCCCTGGGAACCGTATGACTGTCTTTCGGATCAATTTGCAGCGTTAAGATGTGATTTTGTTCCTTGCGCACTGTAGAAATTTAATTGGGTCCCTGCAAATTCAAAAAGTATCCAACGGGTCTCTACGCGTTCTATGAGAATCCTTCATGTCACAACTCATCGTAGGCGTATCCATCAGGCTCCTACGCGTCGTAGAAGTACCCTTTGTGCTCATAAGTGTCGTAGATTCATCTTTCATATCCAAATGCATTGTAGGAGTATTATTCAAATCTCAACGTGTCTCAGAAGTCTTCTTTGGGTCTCTGCGCGTTGTTGGAGTTTTCTTCCTGTCCCTGGGCAACGTAGGAGTCTCCTTCGGGTCCCTACGCTACGTAGGAGTCTCCTTCACGTCCAAACGCTTAGTAGGTGTATCTTTCGAACCTCAATGCGTCGTAGGAGTATCCTTTGGTCCTAACAAATAGTGGGAGCATTCATTGGATCCCGCCACGTCTAAAGAGTCTTATACGAGCTCCTGTAGTATTGTTGGAGATATATTCTCAACCCTACGCGTCGTAGCAGCCTCTTTCGGGTCCTAACTTCTGGTCCAAATGCGTCGTCAGTATTACATTCGGGCCGCAACGCGTCGTCAGTTCCACATTCGGGTCCCAACGCGTCGTCAGTAGCACATTCGAGTTCCAACTCGTCCTCAGTATCACATTCTGGTCTTGTTGTTGGTGTGCGACACACTTGGCTCAGCATTGAAAAAGATGTAAAATTCTTTTGATATTTCTAACTGTTTTAGCTTTTTAACAAGAGTGGCCACGTCAGTACCACAGAGCGAGCAGCAACAAACCTGCGCCATAAAGCAAGCAGCATCAGTTCTGTTTTCCAGAGTGCGCCGCATGAAGGTTGTGCCCCAGCGTGAGCAGCAGCAGAGTTGTGCCCCAGAGCGAGCAGCAGCAGAGTTGTGCTCCAGAGCGAGCAGGAAGATATAGCATACCGCGTTCCTTGCGTCTCCCCGCAAGGATCGCGGTGCCATGCTCGCGGTGCCATGCTGGGCGGGCGCTCTACGCTCGACAAACCAAACTTAGATGTGCGAATACAAACGCCTAGTTAAGGACTCGAACGAATTCGCAGAGCGCAACGCATTCCGCGATCGAATGGATGGCCCCTGGAAAACAGTTTTCCTTTTGGCTGAAAGGTTCGAATTATTTGAATTTGCAGTTGAATCAATCAATGATGGGTGTCATTCAATGAGGGACCACCGATTTCCTTGGCGGCACTTGTATGGTCTTCTGCGCCCAACGTACGCGGCGCTTGTTTGCTTGCCCTGCATACTCAATGCTACAATGGGTAGCCTTTGCTCGCCCATCTACCTTGCCAGTCAATCGCTTTAGCCTACATTGTGTGGCTTGTCTCCGCTGTTTGCGTTGTGCAAATTGCGTCCCTCACCCTCCCAAAGTATCTCGCTAAATAAAGGGCGTTTTCATCCGTTGCACTGTTTATCGGGTACCTCAGCCCATCAATTATACACTATTTAAACCCATTCACTTTATCAATCGTTTTTCCTGTTTGACGCTGTATTTATAATGCATTTTTCACCCAGACTGATTTAAATGTCACCTGCGTGGTTTCACGCCTGCACAGCGTCCCTCGCTCTCACTGTCTTTCATCCCCCTACCCCCATTCCCACGCCTGCACTGCACCTCCCTCCTCTAACACAGGGACTCCTGCCTGTCATCAATGAGGAAATGCATTCGTGTCAGCTGATCGCTACTTAATGTCGAAATCAGGCTGCGCTTCCCGGGTTCGATAAGATATTAGCGGTGAGCTGCAGAGTAGACCTGCGAGCTGATATTAGCGGTGAGCTGTAGAGTAGACCTGCAAACTGATATTAGCGGTGAGCTGCAGAGTAGACCTGTGAGCTGATATTAGCGGTGAGCTGCAGAGTAGACCTGCGAACTGATATTAGCGGTGAGCTGTAGAGTAGACCTGCGAACTGATATTAGCGGTGAGCTGTAGAGTAGACCTGCAAACTGATATTAGCGGTGAGCTGCAGAGTAGACCTGCGAGCTGATATTAGCGGTGAGCTGTAGAGTAGACCTGCAAACTGATATTAGCGGTGAGCTGCAGAGTAGACCTG
>SDVV010032913.1:0-11364 GCA_016164225.1 Gammarus roeselii
ACCAGACATGAACCCCATTGAGAGTTTGTGGTGTCTGTTGAAGAATGAAATACATGAAGTCCCCATTACAACCAAAAAACAGCTTATTGAACGCCTCATAAAAGTTTGGTTCCATTCTGACAGAATCAAGGATTTGTGCATGACACTAATTCGTGGCATGCCTAAACGGGTACAAGCCCTCAAGTCTGCTAAAGGAGGGCAAACAGACTACTGAAATACTCGTTCTGCATAAATAATATGAAATAAATCATATATCAATACATAAATTGTGTTTATTTCACCTTTTTATGTAAAAATTCCGAAAATCTCAAAAATCCATAATAATTTTTCCAGTACTGTATTTTGAAGACTACAGTTGATACTAAATAATACTAATATTAACTTATGAGTGATGAAACTAAATAAAACTTAATACAGATACCACCAATCAGTGGGTATTGTTGGAGGACACTATCTTTTCTCCATTGTTCAATATTCTACGACAAAATAAAATGTTCAGTTTTTAAATATTGATTTATATATAAATAAGTAAAATTCGTTTGGTCAAGTGACATTACAGTAACCAAGATAATATTCAGTATGTTAATACACTGAATTTTAATAAAGAAACAGCATGGAATATTTGCAACATGGTATTGGACACATCACTTACTCATGAATGTTTGGCTCATACATCGTTAACGTTGGAACTGATTACATTGTTAACGGAACAGGTTACATGTGCGCAAGATTAAAACCTTTCAATGCACAGGCTCCTAAATGATCAAGGCCACAGGGAATGTGGGTAAATGAAACAGGAAAAAGAATATAGCAAAGGAAATAACACTTATTAATAATAATTAATTGACTTAATATATTGGCGTTGGCGAGGGTGTTGGCAAGGGCTATGGCGAGAGTAGTTGTTGGCGCTGGTGTGCTGCCGTTTTTGAGTGATTTGTTGACTTGTAGCTCTACGGAGTGGATAGAAGTGTCAACAAGATAGATGTGAGGGACTGAATGTTACGGTAGGTGTAGAAAGATAAACGATTTGTGAACTACTATAGACGAGGCAGCGAGACGAGTGAGGAGAAGAATGATCATTCATGGATTAGTTAGTATGAGTGGTTATGAGAGTTATGGAGGTAAATACAACGTGGTGGTACTGAGTGGTACTGAGTTAGTATGAGTGGTTATGAGAGTTATGGAGGTAAATACAACGTGGTGGTACTGAGTGGTACTGAGTTAGTATGAGTGGTTATGAGAGTTATGGAGGTAAATACAACGTGGTGGTACTGAGGGCCTACGTACGAGAGCTGAAAACGTTGTGGAAGAAAATGGCAGGTATAGCGTTCAAGGTAGAAATTACACTGAAGAGAACCTGAAAGATTTGTGCAAGGAGCTTGAGCTTGTGGTGGGAAGCCGCTTGTTTAAGAAGCGATATGTTCACATATACACATGAATATAGATAGTTCGTGTTCAAGTGGTGAGTAAAGCGTTGTTGGTTTTTGTGTTGACATCGAGGAAACTGATGGGGAAAGTGAGAAATGTGTGCGTGTTGTGAGGAGAGGGTGGTAGGATGTCTGATCATCTACTGGTGGGAGTAAACATGCGAGTGGATCAGAGGTTGATGGGAAGCAACTGAGTGGGAGGAGGTCGAAAGGCAGAGTAGGTGAATCAATTGCATTTGGCAAACAGAGCTGGGGCGGTCCAGCTGGTGTTGACGAAGGAATGTGCTATTTGGAGAGAGCAAGGCCCGTGGAATGACGAGGAAGAATGCGTGACGTTCAGAGGTGCGGTGTTGAGATGAGCGATGAACGTGTGGTGTGACGTGTGCCGTGTGGAAGGGTGTAGGGAGAAGTGCTGCGTGTGGTGTGACGTGTGACGTGTGGAAGGGTGTAGGGAGAAGTGCTGCGAGTGGAGAACGACGAGGTTAAACTGGTGGTGGTTAAGACGCAAAGAGCTTCTCAGCAGTGAATGCAGATGACTTTAATTTTGAACTGTTTGAAGGAGGTGAGGATCTGAGCAGTGATTGCAGAAGACTTTAATTATGAACTGTTTGAAGGAGGTGAGGATCTGAGCAGTGATTGCAGAAGACTTTAATTATGAACTGTTTGAAGGAGGTGAGGATCTGAGCAGTGATTGCAGAAGACTTTAGTTATGACCTGTTGAAGGAGGTGAGGTTTTGAGCAGTGATTGCAGAAGACTTTAATTATGACCTGTTGGAGGAGGAGAGGTTTTGAGCAGTGATTGCAGAAAACTTTAATTATGACCTGTTGAAGGAGGTGAGGCTTGTGGATAGAAAGGCAAAGAAGAACCTAGGTGGTAGTTGGGCTAGCAAAGAGAGGGTTGTATGAGAGGTAGTTTTTTAACTATTTGAACTTTGCTCAAGGGCGGGTGAGAGCGGAAGAGAGAAGATTGAATACTGTCGAGATGAAATGTTTTAAAGGTATGGCCGGAGTGACGTTGAGGGATGTGATCAATAATAACGTTGTTCGAATCGTCCGGGATAGTGAGGAAGTTGGAGGGAAATGTAGATTCCCGTGTTATGAGGTGTTCCGGACACCTGGTGAGGTTGAATTATGGGAGATCGATGAAAATGGTACGGAAGACCTAAATCAGTGTGAAGGTCGCGAGCAAGCGTGCAATGGATACGCATGAACGTCTTGTGGGGAATAAGCATGGTTGAGGGAGAGCCCGCATTTGGAACTCAGCCAGGGAGCTATCGGGCCCTGCTGCCGACACTGATCTCGGACCTAACCCCTGACCCAAAGTTTGTGTTGCGGTGTCCTGGTCAGACCCAATGGCGCCAACAGTTATGTTTTGGTACTTGTGAGAGTTCACGAATAAAGTGTGAAGGGCGTTTGTCGCCAGCCCACTCTTTTTGAGGGGTAGGGCCTAAGGTCTGTATCAGTAATTGTTATGTTTTACTTAGATAATGTCGCTTAAGAGAGGAGCCATTATTCTACTGCACGGACAACGCGCACATAACAATGAACGCACAATTACATTCAATTAATGTGTATTTTTCCTTCTTTGCAGACAGAATATCGACGTACTTTTGATTGGTCTTCTCAATAACAGGCTCAGCGAGGCCGAAATTTTCCACTTTTTCGATTGCTATCTAATTCACTGACCAATGAATTCATGATCAAAAATCCCATCAGCTCTTTGAAATGTCCAGTTTGTTTTAGTCGTGAGGCATGGAAATGAATTTGTGGAATCTTAGAATCAGTTGGTCTTCTCTGGGTGGAAAATTTACGACCTTCATTGCGGCTTCTTATTCTAAGAATATCAAACAAAGGCAGACTATTGTCACCATCGGATCCCCCTGTTATGTTGTAGAATGCCAACCATTGGGATAGATTGTTAGTGAATGCCAACCATTGGTTTATATTGTTAGTGAATCCCAGCCCTTGGGTTAAATTGTTAGTAAATGCCAACCATTGGGTTAGATTGTTACTGAGTGCCAACCATTGGGTTAGATTATCAGTGAATGCCACCCATTGGGTTAGATTATTAGTGAATGCCATCCATTGGGTTAGATTGTTAAGGAATGACTACCATTGGGTTAGATTGTTAGTGAATGCCAACCATTGAATTAAATTGTTGGTGAATCCCAACCATTGGGTTAAATTGTTAGTGAATGCGAACCATTGGGCTGGATTGTTAGTGAATGCCAACCAATGGGTTAGATTGTTAGTGAATGCCAAGCATTGGGTCAGATTGTTAGTGAATATCAACCATTGGATTTGATTGTTAGTGAATGTCAACTATTGGCTTAGATTGTTAGTGAATGTCAACCATTTGGTTAGATTGTTAGTAAATGCCAACCAAATGGGTTAGATTGTAAGTGAATTCCACTCGTGGGGTTAGATTGTTAGTGAATGCCAATCATTGGGTTTGATTGTTAGTGAATGCCAAACAATGGGTTACATTTTTTGCGAAGGTCAACCATTTGGTTAGATTGTTAGTGAATGCCAGCCATTGGGTTAGATTGTTAGTGAATGCCAGCCATTGGGTCAGATTGTTAGTGAATGCTAAGCTCGGTGATGCTATGGGTCAAACTGGTCAAAGAATAGATACACAAGACATTTACTCTTCTATAATAAACAAAAGGTTCACGCCAGTTAATCATTTATTAAATATTGATCGAAATAGCCCCCAATAATTCATCATACATGCCTGCTATCATTATCAATATACCTCCTAAATAACTGTAGAGTTGGGGGGTAATATTCTGTTCTTTATTTCTCGCCTAGTTATGTGAACACCAACTTGGAATCATTATTGAAACATATTGTTAATAGATTTCTATCGATTTTTAACCGGGCTCATTCACAACTTCTTCCGTCTGTTCGGTCTAATCCTAATGTTGACCATAAATTGCTGAAATCGCCCTTAGACGTTCCAACTGTTTCAATCCGTTGCTTCGACGACACTCTCCTAAATTCCATAGAAATGCACGTAAGCTCTGTGGGGTGCACGTGGGGTTCTGTGGGGTGCACGTGGGTTTCTGTGGGATGCACGTGGGGCTCTGTGGGGTGCACGTGGGCTATGTGGGGTGCACGTGGGGCTCTGTGGGTGCACGTGGGGCTCTGTGGGGTGTCTTAGAAAAATGATAACAAACTCAGCTCGTAATATATCTGAATAATCATTTATGGTTTACAACCTTGTCTTTCATAATAAAATTATCATATATTTATAATATATCACATGTGTGGATCCATATCGTATGATAAAGAAAACAAGTGTTAAAAAACGTTCACCTTGCTGCCTACGGATTTTTTATTTATTTAACTACACCACTTGCTTAGTAAGACAGAAGTGAAGTTTATTCGTTCGGAAGTTCGGATACACCACAACTAAGTTACACTGTGGTATAACACCACGACTAATTTACACTGTGGTAAAACACCACGACTAAGATACACGGTGGTAAAACACCACGACCAAGTTACGCGGTGGTGTACCACCATGACTAAGAGACACGGTGGTATAACCCCCCGACCAAGTTACGCGGTGGTGTAACACCACGACTAAGATACACGGTGGTAAAACACCACGACTAAGTTACACGATGGTATACCACCATGACTAAGTTATACGGTGGTATAACACCCGACCAAGTTACGCGGTGGTGTAACACCACGACTAAGTTACACAGTGGTATGACACCACGACTAAGTTACACGGTGGTATAACACTACGACTAAGTTACACGGTGGTGTAACACCACGATTAAGTTACACGGTGGTATAACACCACGACTAAGTTACACGGTGGTATAACACCACGACTAAGAGACACGGTGGTATAACACCACGACTAAGTTACACGGTGGTATAAACCACTTCGTATTTGCATAGGCCGACAGACCGTGTTGTGGATCGGTAAATATCCGTCAGCATAAACAAACACTGAGTGGGTCAACCACGGGGTGCCAGTTCCGTGGTCAACACAAACTACGAAAAAATAACCGTTAAGTCAATCTTATCAAGGCGATGGTGGTGGGAGGTGGTGATGGTGTAGACTAGGAAAACCTACATAAGACGCCGAAAAACAAGGTTTCACGGCTTTTCTGAATCTCCAGGCCTTCCCTCATTCTATGACCTCTGCAGGCCTTCCCTCATTCTATGACCTCTGCATGATTGGGAAGGAATGGTGGCAGCCAAATGACAAACACAGATTGTTTGATCAACGGGGTAGGGGTCAACATCTGTAGTTAAGTGAACATTTAGCGTCAGCTCGATCAATCCTTCCTTATCTTCTACGGGTCCGGGGCGGGATATTATTACTGTTGTGTAAATATTTTTACGTACGTATTTTTTCTAATTTCAGGGTCTCAGGCAAGACGAACATTTCCCGATATTATTTCTTTCAATCAATGTCAAGGAAAGTTAGAGATTTTTCCCTCTTTGTTATTCTCCGGTTTTCGACTGAACGCGAGGAAAAATGCAGAATCAGGTTGCAGAAGAAGGAACATTCTCTTGTGTGGTTGACTTTTCAATTTCCTAATGGTAACTGGTCAAAATTGATTCGATATAGTCAATCAATCCGTCATGCTCAGAACACCTTATGGATTGTGGATGGAAATTTCTATTTGCCTTACATCATCGTGAAAGATTAATGTCCTCTCAACCGCGCATCGTCAAGTGCTAGTTTTAAAACAAGAAGCACGGTTACGCTTTCACAAGCATATGCTTCCACATGCACGCTTCTACAAGCACGTTTCCAACAAGCACGCTACCACAAGCATGCTACCACAAGCACGCTACCACAAGCACGCTACCACAAGCACGCTACCACAAGCACGCTACCACAAGCACGCTGCAAAGCAAAGCCTCAGAGTGGTTTTGTTCGCAATCGAAAAGAAATGAATGAGGCCGACGGTTTTAGGTGATTTAAAACTGGCCCAAAATATAAAGCGGGCAACAAATAGCAAAACTGGTTTTCCACAGTACCCCGCATACTGCTCGGTACACCGCATGCTGCTCGGTACACCGCATGCTGCTCGGTACACCGCCTGCTGTTCGGTACACCGCATGCTGCTCGGTACACCGCATGCTGCTCGGTACACCGCATGCTGCTCGGTACACCGCATGCTGCTCGGTACACCGCATACTGCTCGGTACACCGCATGCTGCTTGGTACACCGCATGTTGCTCGGAAATGATAGAAGAGTTCAGAAATATGTTTGGGTTATCCTTTACTCGCTGTTCCCTTCCGTCATACAAGGGGTCGATTTTTAATATTCTCTGACAAATGAAAACCTATACGAAATATATCCGATTCATTTTTCATT
This sequence comes from Gammarus roeselii, assembly GCA_016164225.1. Taxonomy (NCBI): domain Eukaryota; kingdom Metazoa; phylum Arthropoda; class Malacostraca; order Amphipoda; family Gammaridae; genus Gammarus; species Gammarus roeselii. The sequence goes on from SDVV010032913.1 coordinate 6,782, forward strand.
GTGAATAGGTACCGACATGAACGTTTCGGATTGGGTTGAAAAGACTTTTGTAAGAGGACTACTGAAATCCATTTTATGCATTTAATGTATGAATAAAATAAGTATCATAGCAAATTGTGAACGTTAACAGTTCTAGCTTCTCTAAATTTGGATCGTGTCATCCAGTGTCAAAGCTCAGGTTTCTGTCTGTTTCGATATTCGATTATAACCCTATCTCATCTATGTCAGGCATTGTACAACACTGCTCAGGCTATCAACATAAAGAAGACAGGGTCATCCATTGTGCCTTAGACCTCACAATTCTCGTACACAGACAGACGATTCTTCAGTGAGGCATCGTAACGTGTCTTCACTGAACCGTCATTGCGGTGACCCAGCATGGCTTAGACTGCAATGGAAACGCACATCGATTTATCGCAGTGTGGCGTTGCTGGGTCGCCTTCAGATCTGCAGTCCTCCTGAGTAGAGGCAGGGGTCGGGGTCCCCTCTGCTGTGGGTGACGTAGCGGCCAGTTTGTCAGGGGAAAGAGAGAAAGAAGCTCGGGTGGTTCAGATGCAGGGGACGAAGTAAGGAAGTCGTGGGAATGAGTTGTGAGCTTGGACAGAGAAATGGAGGCTGCAATAACAGTGGGACCGCCATAAACTAACTTGGTGGCGGCTACTTACTGCGCTGCTCATAATTCGGATAGCTAAGTGACTAATTTGTGCCCCTAATCGACCTCTCTCTGTCTGGCCGGCGTTGAATGAAATTATTGAAACAGATGTTCCATTCATCATTATGAAATGAGATACAATTTTAAACTTTTATTGGACTGTGAACTAAGGCAGCTGATGTTCTCTAGTAAGTGGTGACTTGTGATATTATAGGAAATGTACCGCTACAGCAACAAACGCAAGTTTGCATCCCACAGAAGAAAAAAGGCAACGACAAGACACACCTCAAACTCCTTTCCTGCACTCACACAAATATCAAAACTTAAGCCTAGACCCCGCAACACACTTCGGGCAGGAGTGAATTCTGAGTTCAGTGTCAGCAGAGGGCCCAACTACTTTTTCTGGTTTATCCTTACTTAGTCATAATTGACAGCCCTCCTCAACCACGTCCATTGTGTTTCTGAACAAGACGCCATCGACGGGGTCAAGAAAACGCATAAAGAATTCACGTCTTCCTCCACTCACGTCTACTCGTTGCCCCCTCTCTCGTCCCGTCCACACAGTTGACTACTCTGAAGCCTGCCTTACGGCCTCCAGCCACCCAAACTTCGATCTTTCACTGGGCCTACGCCCACTCACTTCTGTTTTCATCAATCTTTTCACCAATCGCCCATTTCCATCCTACCCATGCATCCTAGTCACCTCGAACTCGTAAATCCACTCTGTCCCACTTCGTCCCCATCCCCGTATCATTCGCAAACAGCAAATGACTCACCTACCAAATTTGGCTATTTTCTCCTAACAACTACATACTCGCATTCACTTCCCTGTCCACTCCACCCGAGAGATTAAACAGCCAGGAAGATATAACATGATTGTTTTTCACTTCCTTGTCACTGGGAACCGCCCACTCACTTCGCTTCTAACTCAAATCACTGGCCGCCCCTCTCCATTCAAACAGCACACCCTTTACAACGTCTCTCTGACGACCTTCTCGTAAGAGTTTTTCAGATTCATGAGAGTTCAGATTACACATTCGTTCCCTTAGCGCAATATTTTCGAAAATTTGTCTCACTGCAAATAACTGACGCGTACAACATTTACTCCTTATAAGGCCACACTGTTCCTCGCCTATGCGCTATCCGTAAGCCTTTAAGCCTCTTGATAAGTGCTCTACAACCCCACACACAACAAATACAGTCACCACACTCGACGTGAAACACATATGAGTTCCCAATCCAACCGTTGGACTGCCCTTTCTCCATCTCTCGTGGGGCACTCAACGACGTTCACTTCATGGGCTTTGCCTGCTTTCATTACATTTCCCGCCTCCTGGATCTTTGAACTAGAAATGCGCTAAATGATTCCTGCTCCATGAACAGTCCTTCGTGCGCGATCCACCACAGTAACCTTGTCAGCCACTCTGACATCCTCGACATTCAACAACTCCTCATAATACTCAGCCCCTGGTACTATCGGTAACAATGATAGAGATGCTATTTTTAATTTCGCGTTCCATTTAAACTTTATTCATTTCAAATTGTACGTAGTTAGGTACGTTTTTATGGTTGTATGTTTACAGCCAAACGTCTAAAGGAAATGCAAATGTGTAAATACATACTATAAAACATATAATCTCGGTTCAAGGATGTCGTAACATAACTAATCTCCACCAATGTCTTTCACCACTTTTACCAATGGTTCTTCTCCGTATTCTTTTTCCGCATGCACTTTACCACTTTCTAGAACATCTTCCTGTTTTCATCGAAATTCTAACTCAACCGCATACGCCACCCAGCATCAGCATCCTTAGCTGCTCTCTTCACAACACTTTTCGGCTCTTTTACTGTTCCCTCTTTAGTTATCATAGACCAACGCCGACCTTTTCTGCAACCATTCCTCAAAAATGCTTCTCTCTGCGCAACCGTCCTTTAACCTCATCGTTCCGAAACCCGCAACCCTTCTTACTGCACCCGCCCACACGGTGCTCACTTTCCACATGTCTCGTTCATCTCAATACCACATCTCTGAACACCTTACATTTTCCTCAACATACACAAGGCCCTGCCCTGTAAAGAGTGTTTTATTCCTACTCCAACTCACGCAGGAGCTCCTCATCATTGCCTGCCTGGAAAGCCCTAAGCCGACGGGACCAGGACAGAGAGGCGAAAGGATTTTACCAGAATGGTGATCGTGCCAACGTTGTGTGAGTGGAGTGGTAGGAAACTCCATAGGGTTGCGCTGCCGAATGGAGATGTACATTCTACGCGTGGAATGTGCATTACGCCGTTGTTTTGAGACCGGGCGGAAACCCGGGGCAGGACGGAAAGCTTATAGGGGTTGCGTTGGGGTGGTTGGATGATCATGAGATTATTTGCAGGTGTGATGTAGCATGGCAGAAGGTATACCAGCGAGGAGGTCTAGATGTGTGGAGAAGAGGACCTGGGGGCTAAGGTTAGGCAGATTTGACACAGATGGGTTGATCCATTAGGGATAGCAGAGTAGAGGAAGTTCTGAGGGAGACGGAGGGGGTGAGAGTTGGGAAGATAAAGCGAGGTACATGAGCAAAGGTTGACGTCAACTTGCTGGAATATACAAGGAAGGAGAAGATCGGTCACGGTATTCGAGTAGTAATCGACAGTTCTGCACAACAACAGTAGGGGAATAACAACCATAGTTGAAAAACATCAATAAAAGAATAAGAACTCAAACGATGATCCAAAACATTGCAGAAATATAGATAGATCAAAATTGAGGTTCCTCATAATATGCAATGGAATCATGTTATGATGTTGTTCAAAAACACTTTAGGAGACGTAAAGAGCGAGACAACTGATGAAACTTATTATATTTGGAATTGTATGTTTTTTTCTCATAAATATGAGGGCATGGACCCTTATTCTACCAAATGCAATCTCATGAATGATTATATGCAATTATTCATTTTCACTTTGCTGAACATGATATAAACCTGGTCATAACCACATAGTAGAAAGTTCTGAAATTCAAATATGTCGTGTACATGACTCATTAAGAAGCTGAGTTGATTAACAATTCGTTATCCGTGCTTACATTATTGAAAAAAATCAGGTAATCATCACCTTCTGTTGATCATTCGGAGAGAAAATATCGAGTTTTCCACGAACATCAATGGATTGTCGACACTATTCGTTAGTATGAAAAACTGAGGTAAGGTGAATGCATAAAGATCAGTCTTATTCTTTGTGAGGAAACCTTCGACCAAAGGACTTATAGAGCACTCAAACTTAAAAGATTTATGATCCCGTCCTAGGAATGATTATTGATCCCGTCCTAGGGATGATTAATGATCCCGTCATAAGAATGATTATTGATCCCGTCCTAGGAATAATTACTGAACTCGTCCTAGGAATGATTAATGATCCCGTCCTAGGGATGATTAATGATCCTGTCTTAGGAAGGATTATTGATCCCGTCCTAGGGATGATAAATGATCCCATCCTAAGAATAATTAATGATACCGTCCAATGAATGACTAATGATCTCGTCCTAGGAATGATTAATGATCCCGTCCAAGGAATGATTAATGATCCCGTCCTAGGAATGATTAATGATCCCGTCCTAGAAATAATTTATGATCCCGTCCTAGAAATGATTAATGATCCCGTCCTAGAAATAATTAATGATCCCATCCTAGGAATGATTAATGATCCCGTCCTAGGAATGATTAATGATCCCCTGTTGGTGAAGATAATTCGAGTTTGAATTATTCCCAATGTCAGAACATTCAAATATAATAAGTGATGGGCAAAAAATAATGCTTACACGATCATCAATAAAACTAATGAATAGCACATGCAAGTGTATTGCGTACTTTGGTTCAAGTGAACGGCCTTTTGATCCCATTTGCATCACTGCTACAATACTTATCTAAACATGTATATACATACA
>SDVV010032914.1:0-11364 GCA_016164225.1 Gammarus roeselii
TCCAATCTAACAGTCCATCCGGAATACCCACACATCTCAGTTTGTCCAACAAAACAGAGTGACTGACCACATCGAACGCTTTTGAGAAATCCAAAAAGACCACATCAACAACCATTCCTTCATCTACCCGATCAGCAACCTCGCCATAAGTAAGCAAAAGTTGGTCTTCAGTGCTCCTTCCAACCCTGAAACCAAATTGGCCCCCAGACAAAATGCCAGAATCTTCCACACACCTCTTTCCTAGTAATGTCCACAGCATCTCTCCAAAAACCAGCATCTGCACACCACCGCCCACAGCAGCTATGTCAGCCTCTCTGTCATCCTTGACATCCAACAATTCATCAAAATACTCGGCCCACCTGTTCCTTTTCCATACACCACTACTTTCGATCAGCAATGGCTGTTCTCATCTTTCACCGCCTCCTTTCCGGTCTCTCTTTCTTGCCCTCTCAACCTCTCTCCTGACCATCTTTTTGCTCTCAAAATTCTGGCACCACAGTCTGCCCCACCTGGCATCAGCATCCTTTATGGCTTTTTTCACCACTCGCTTAACCTCCTTCCTTTACTCCTTATAGTTGTCATAGGCCACCACCAACTTTGCCTGCAACCACTCCTCAAACACTTTTCTCTTCTGCGTCACTGCCTGTTTGACCTCATTCCACCACTTGCAGCCATTCTGTCAACACCGGCCCACATGTAACGCCACATGCATTTCTTGAGCATCTCAGCAATGCATCTCTGAACGTCTCCCATTCTTCCTCCACATCTTGCAAGTCCTGCCCTCTCACCTTAGCTTACTCACTTCATCAACATCTCTTCATTCATGAACTCTTTTGTTCTTGTTCCACCTAAGCCCCACTCTCAATTTTCCCTGCACCCTCTGCCTCTAACACCCGCACATCCAACATCCTCAGCAATAGCCATTACCTACTAAGGTTGACTGTCCAAGCATAATTTATCTAACTCTGGTATGACTGCCCAAGCGGCTTTATCAAACTCTGGTATGAATAAAAGTTTTACTTTAATATGATTGCCGTGTGGACATTTGCTGCGACTGTACTGCTTGTCACTAAATATATGCTACGCATGTCATTTTGCAGCGTGTGTGGGCGCGACGCTCATGTTTCTCAACTGGGCATGTCAAACGCGCTATGATAGGCTGATGCTGACCATATTTTCTGGTGGAGCGCATCCAGGGTGGAAAAGGTACTCGTATCAGATGTACGCGTAACTCTGCACAAATTGTGCATACAACTTTGCGAGGATATTATTGTGAATAACTCACTCATGAATCATTGAAATTAATGCATTTATTGTTAAGTTCCACCAATTTCATTCAGCAAGTCCGCTGAAATTTGTTCAACCACTAAGCTCTGGCGCAAGGATCCAAACCTTGTGACATTGTGAAGGTGCGCGTTCATCATTGTTGCGTTTCATACTCCAGGCAGGAGCAGGTGACGCTTGGCCCGCGTTATAGTTTAGAATTTTGACTGCAGCGTAAGTGAGAAGGTGGGGGTGTGCTGCTCCCCCGCTCAGCTCCGCAGAGACTTGCGTCTGTACCAAACTTTGCAGCGTGAGCTGCTACTTATATGCAACTCTGTGGTCTATTAATTTTCCCTAACTCCACAAGGATCACCATTTGGAGTAACTCTTATCGCAATTGGACATAGTTACAGGGAGCTTGTTTATTCCCCCCAAGCCATCAGTTTGCTTTGTGGATGTACTATGTTCTTGCTTTTAATTGGCCATATATGTATGGTTGGTTGCATACAATAAGTTAAATTCATTTTATTAAAAACTTTCTATACCTTGCAGAATATAACATTCTCAAATTGTGCACTTCATGCTTGCCTGCTTGTGTTCCCTCATGCTTGCTTGCTCATTCACATCTACAACTAATCTGATATTGCTTGTCATGACCACTACTGCACTGGGTGAGTGTAATGTACATAGTTATAGGCTGCATCTTGGTGTATATATATGTACAATATTGCTATAGGTCAAGGCTCTCAACAGTGACCTTAGTTGCCTATTATTCTCTGTTTTCTATATTTTTGCATATGGTTTTATGCATTCATTCAGTTATAGCTTTAGAATATTGATTTGCTATTTACTTTGATTTGCTTGATTTTCATTCACCATGTTTATTTATTTATTTCATTTGCTTTAGTCAGTTGTTTTGCATTATATTTGAATGAATTGCCCTTCCATTAGCCAACTCTCATCTGATTTCTCATGTTTTTGGTTTCCCTTGGTTTAATTCTATTCTTGCATCATGCCTTCTGCATGCATGATATGCTTCAGCATGTTAAATTAAGTTTGACTTCCCCCTATATATTCAATCACTTATCTTTTGGACCTTTCAGGAGTCACTTCCTTTATAAGTTGAACTAATGCTTATTTATGATTTTTATCCTACAGCTTCCTGATCACCTACCCATGCTCTTTTACTTAGTCTGAAATCCCCAACTTGGTACCCAGATTGCACAATTTGGCACGGGGTTGAGAACATTACGTGCGTTTTCATCGCCAAAAATTAAGAACCGAACCAGCCGTGCGCCTCAGAAGCTGAGATCGGCATATCTTGACCTTTGCGTGTGCTCGCAGCAGTATGTTTGCCAAGTTACGTGCGCCACTGTCAGAGACACTGACAAATATATACAAAACAGAGAACTAGATCTGCGAGGCTACGAGCGCCGAGAAACAGACAGCAGAATTACATGTGTGTAGAGCTTGACATGACCGCACATAGACGTAAGCATCATTCACCAACCAGGCGTCATACAAAACAGAATGTAACATTTAGATGATACTGTTTCTTATGGTAGTTATAAATACCGGTCTGACAATACCTGTCAGTTCTTAATAAAAATTGCCATTACTAACAATGCTCAATTTGCACTTCCACTCCTCTCTCTCTTCCATGAATGTTGCAGCAAACTTGTTTACATAACGTGCATGACGTCGGTGCTCGTTTTCATCTATTGTCAAAATGCAGTAATGTTGAATTGTCATTCGAACCTTGCAGGGCGTAATTCAATACTACAGTTCAGCTATTGATGCATTCATACCAACGCTGATGCGCTTTGACTTGACTGATATTGCCCGTTGTATTGTGAATTGTCACTTTTTTATTCTCCTGCCAAAAAAATGCAATAATGGTTTGCGTTTGTTTCTCTCAGTAACCGATGACGGTCCGGACTGTTTGGTCACAGAGATAGAAGTTCTTCAATGATGGTGATGCGCAGTGGTTAGGAATCTCTGTGTCAGCTTGAACTAATATGCTATGGAGGAAAATGCGTGCATGAAACTTTAGCACAACAAATATTTTTGAAGAATTGTTTACGTACGATGTACCGTTCCCGCGTGCGATATTTTGAAAGGTGTCTTCACGTGCGCTTCATCTTAAGATTTCATGTGCGCATCACATATTTCTAATCAATGTTCGCGTGCGCTGCCTGCCAAATTGTGCAATCTGGCTTGGTACTAATAAGGTCTGCTTTTCACTCTGGTTAGCTTCATCTTTTCAAACTGGAACCTCTAAATTGTTTACTTAGTCGCACACCATACAGACTGCTATAATGATAAGATAAACACTTGCTGATCTAATGTATAGTTAAATTGAGACCAAACTCCATTCATATCCCAAACTTGACTAATTGTGCTTCCACACCTTTTGTACCGTCATTTGCATTCAAAGTGGACACGTGTTGTCCCACCAGCGTGCGCCAAGGTAACATTACCTGTCTGGGACCGCATGGTTGTGCACAATAGAATTACAGTTGATGTATGTGTCCATGTATGAATAGACATACAGCTGTTTCCCCCAAGTTAGGAGGGTGGCTATGTTAGGCTGACAGAGGGGGGAGACGCCCAATCTCCCCGCCACGAGATCACCATGTCCATGCCAAGGCTCGAACTTGCAACATGCAGCTCCAGAGGCTGACACTGCAGTGGGACACAGCACATACAGGACCATAAGTTAGGTGAAAACTCGACCATGTCCTGTAGTGAGTTTCGTGATATTTGGTCCCTGCATATTGAATGAAAAATTTGACAGCGCTATGATGACTGGCAAATGACCGTTCATTATTATACTTGGAAATTGGCAAGTCTGTTTTGACACCCTTGCAGTTGGAAAGTGGCAGAAGGTATTTTGTTGACTTGGTGAGCATATATCTGACCGCATCAATGCCAAGGACTCCTACTATGGAACGTGGTCCCAACGCTCTCAGACTTCCGGACTGGAAATGTCGAATGTGGATCAGAGTTGCTCTAAATAGTGATCATCACGGAGTTCTAGAAAATTTATCCACCACAGAGTTGCACATACTCAACAGCTCACCCTGCAGAGTTTTGTATGCACGCGATAACTCTGCATAGTTGTTGCAACAGGGGGGGGGGATATGCGTAGTTGTGGAGCACACGGCCCATCTAATTTCTAATGTAGGGAAGATACTGAATGTACGTGTAGCAGCATCCGTTCAAATCCTGGCTGATGTACAAAACGCAACGACGGTGAACGCCTGTCATCAAAATAATGGATACATACTTTGTCTCCTCTACTTTGAATTTTTGCTAGTGGTCAACTAGCAGATGTCAGTCAGTGATGTGGCATTTCAGAGGAGTTGTTGCATTAGGTCGGCATGATTTCTGCGGAGATACGTGTAAGTCTGATATAAGTACTTTACCTACTCTGGCTATCAGCAGACTTGGCTGTACTTCAGAAATTGTTAACAAGCCTTCCAATTTAAGAGCAAGAATGTGCTTCTATCATAGGCATTGAAGGGATGAGTCTGCTAAAACCAACTTTGACTAATTAGTTACAACACAAACTTACCACTGTTCGGTACTCTAAGGGTTTGGAACTGTGGCAGTTGCTCAACCCAGCAAATGACTAATACACAAGCCAAGACCAACTTTGCTTTGGTGCAGGCATTCACCCACCCACTTTGCATACAATCGAAGCTACAATGATTCTATGGTCAACATATCAGAACAGCCAAAGATTCACGCGGAAACGGTTTGTTTCATTTGTTAGATTACTGGTGAAGGATAGTGAACACAAAACAGTATAGGAACATGGAGGCAGATTCACGAATATAAGACTGTCAGACTACCAACCATCACCTAGAATGAATTCCATTTTGGGAGAAAACTTAAAACCAATGCTTTTCAGAACACTACTTACTTTTTCAATTGATCGATCAAGACGGAAACTTCTCCTTGCGTCCCTTGATCATTACCAACGGCCATATTTTCTCTCTTCTCGTTGTTTCTGCTGAGGTGTGTAGTGGCGAAAAATGGCCGCACTCCAAAAGGGAGAATACTTCGAAAATTTTCACCAATTCCATGACTAACTCCAAGTTTATGGCATTTACCACCTAAACTGGTACTCGCCGACAATAGTTTGGTGGTCTTGAACATTTTTAAAGTGACATTTTTCAGCATTTTGCCATTAAAACTGCAACAGACACTGCGCACAACACCGTTCTAAGTAAGCCAGAGAAGAAGTGGTTCGAGGCCACATCCAAAGCTGCTGCACACCGAATTAACGTACTTGCTTCGGTGATGCGCAGCCGCCATTTCTACATTTTACTGAAGCTGCCACGCTATTGGCGCTAGCGTGACAATATTGACCAATGAGCGTCGCTCACTCCTGAGAGTTCAGTTTTTAGCCAATAGGGAGAGCTTTAATATTACCATTACCAGAAACACCACGAGAACATCAACATCGGCGTCCACATGCAGTCTTACAGAGTACGCCATTTTCTGGTTGTGCATTCGCATCATCACGAATGTATAATATTATTTGATTTCATGAATTTATACTGAAAACATCAAAATAATATGAGCTTTGACTTTGTATCTTATCCCATACGATTTTTGGTGGATATGTATGGATTCCTTGCTAAGATAATTGATGTTTACCATGGCATGTTGAACATTATTACAGTAGGTGTATGGGCCGTCAAATATAAGGGTATTGACGCTGTTTGTACCACGTTTATGCTGACAAGACTCCAGGATATGTTATTTAGCATTGATAAGAAGAAAGGGAATGAACTGCTAGGTAAAATTTAGTTTACTATATATGAAGAGCAAGATTATTATTCAATTGCGTACAGAGGAGGATTATTAAAGTGAAGCATCCACCCTCGCGGGAGGGAACGCATTCCTGTCAAACAAATGCTTTGAAACAAAGCGAGCAATTATTATATATTTGATTCGCATTGATTTTAAGGGGTACGGTACCGTGCCAAAAGCCATATCCAAGGTGCTGGGCAAGGTAGAGTATCCAGGAACACATTCCCATTACTTTATTCGACTTCAGCAGAGGGGTTCGGAACAAAAATACTCAAATAAATATGTAGTTTCTGTTTTACGCCTAACACTCCTCTCGGTGCAACCATTTATTGTCCCAGATGAAAAAAATATTTATATAGCTATGCAATGTTAGAGTTTTCATAGATTTATTTGATCGTCACATATGGTCATCTTCCACAATTTTGTTCTCATCTCTTCACGTCTACCAGTGTTCAATTATGTCGGTAATAGTATAAACCTAATTTAAAGAACGCTATCTGTCATGAGCAAACAGTAAGTAGATAACATTTCCAATTACTTTGTCCAATTTGCATCGCAGAACTCAGAAAATGATTTATGAATAAAAACATTGGATACAGTATCGTGTCCAACGCCGAGCGCCGCCTGAATGTGATATGAATGAAGGTGACATACTGTTTAATCGTTTCATTGATCCAAGAATTAGTATTAAACTGTCTCGCCCCCTATAGGTAGATTCACAATGCTAACTTGATCGTTTACCGGGCACTGTGCAGTGATCATTCAAGGAGTATATTTACTAGAGAAAACATGATATACTACATATTTTTTTGCCAATGTAGCGGTCCCCAATTTACCTTACATTAATCCTTATACCACTATACACATGACATGCTTATATTAGGCATCACTGCTATTAAGCAATCACCTCTCTTGATCTCAGTGTTCGCATCTCTCTGTTTGTTACAACACAATTACATCAAGCTAGTAAAAATATGGTGATATCACACATAATGGCAGTGCAAAAATATTTATTCAGTGAATACACGAATAAACGCGCAGACACAAATACACTAAAACGCCATTAAACATATCATCAACTGAACAAGATTCAGACTTTTCTCTTCAGACCCATGTTGGCCAGACCCAGCCATCAGCCTGTTTACATTTCTAGAGGCTCAATTCCTGGAACATCCGAGGCAAGCTTACGTGTCTCCCAAGGCGTTTAGTATTGTTTGATTTAATTAAAACATTATTATAAGTTGGGAAGCGCATGACTGCTGTGCCAACATTCCTTCAAGTAGCCAATACTAAGTGAACATCTTATCAGTGAATATAAAGGGCCTATACAGCCCGATTAATACTACTAGTGAATTTTTAGGTAGGCTAAAGACCACAAGCAAGAAACCTTTTCACTTTTCCTTTCACAACAATTCAGGAGTTCCGTGCCATTTAATAACTAAAAATAAAGTACCTATTAGTTAGGTATTACTGGCCAATCCACTTGGCAAAGAAGCCACCAATTCTGTAAAAATATTCATACAGACGCTTACCCTGGACTCTTAAGAAGTCCACAGAAGACAGGTGAAAATTATACCAAATGTGCTCTGATAGCAAGAGAGTCCTTTTGTCTTTAAAAATTGTCAGGTATGATTATTTTCTTGTCTGTCACCTACTGTAGATTGGTAATGATTGCAGTTACCTACCTGGATGTAAATATTTCATAAGCACAACTTGTCTTTGTGGGCTCGAAGTATCACCGTAGCCTGTATAAAATGTAAATAATCTATATTTTCAAATAGGTTCAAATCTCATACAACTACTATACAGCCTTGTACATTCAAGTAAGGGAAGAATAATTTATTCATAATTCTCAATGATAAACACAAGGCAAACAAATTGTGTTCTAAATGTATTATCTTATAATTGTTGAGCTTAAGCCTCTCATTTTTAATCCTGGTAACCAGATTAAACCACCCATATTTCTATATCCACCTGGATGCTGATGATAAATCATAATTCCTGCATCCACATAGGTAGAAATTTCCATGCAGATTCCTAGACACAACTTGTCTTTGTGGGCTCGGGCACTGCTGACGTAGGCCCGTAACCAGCATAGGATATAAATAATCAGTATTGCTGATATCATTTATTTGAAAACATTTTTTGCTCGTATATTCTTGATTAAATATAATTAGCTATCATTTATACAACCTAATAAGATTTACTATTATTCTTTTTCTTCTACGTACACTCATTCTGTCTGCCTGTATTGAGACACACAGAATGAGGTGCAATTGTTGTCAAAATGACAAACGTTGTACCTAATTATTTTTGCGCAGCCTTTTATGTTGCGGATTGGCGCAGAACTACAGTGAATCAACTCCCTCTGTTTGGACGCCATCCCCCAGTTGGCAAGTCTCTGAGACCAAACTCGTGGCCCTTGCTTCCACCACTGTCTCGGACAAGCCTGACCGGTGACAAGATTACCCGCTGTGAAGCAAAAGCGGTCCTTGAATTTCTTCCTGTCTTTCCTATCGCCCTTCTTTTCCCCTTCTATATTACCTCGGATGCCCTCTCTCTGTTAAGCTGGGAATTATTATGTACACAATACCAAAAATCTCATGTCATGTTTCAGTCCCCTGATTTGGTATTGATGTGAAGCTCATAATACTCAACCTTAATTTAGATATTTGGAGTCAATAATTTAGCACAGAACCCCAACAAGGGCTACGCCCAAAGGTGCTTATTTGCTAAATTAATTAAATTCATAATTTAATTTGACACATTTCAAGGGTGCCCTGAAACTGCAAGCACCTGTGTCAAGTCAATTTAGTACAGCTTACAGAAGCTAATCATACTTATTAATTCATTTTGCCAACTGGTAAAACCAACTACCAAACGGGTTCACCAAACCAATTTCAGAAAGACCGTTTACTCTTGCTTCATTCGTTGTGCTTTAGATATATGTGTAATGACTTCTAGAATGTGTGAAATTTTCTGTAAAACTAATCAGTTAGAGCAGAGATATAAAAAAATAGTTACCGCCTACATTTTCCGTTATTTTCGTACTACGGCTAGTGTTGGAAAACACTACAGATCGCTTGGCCAGTGAAATATATATGTTTACAAGTTCCTTGTGGTATCTCAAAGGTACCTTATAACAATTGTCTGTTTCTCTTCGGCATCGAGGTGATCGCTAAATATGTACATTTTCCGGCCGGAGCAAAGACGAGAGATGGGAGGCTAGGACGTGAGATGGGAGGCGAAAACAGAAGACGGGACGACATAGGACGGGAGACGGAAAAGGAGAAACAATTACGAAATTCATAATAATAATGACAGTGAAGACATAGTAAGACACATAATATACCTAACTTGATATAAAAGATTTATAAATAATCGGCCAGGGTAAGGCAGACAAATCAAATATGTCAGAAAATTATAAAAAAAAATTACACGTACACGAGACATAATATCTTCCTTCTTAAGTGTACAGTATTTCACTCCACTGTCATGAAGGTGCACTAGATTTTGCGCCATCGAATTCTGTTTATAATTTATATCGGTGGAATAGGGTACATTTAATAACATGGCCGTCATTTAAAGCGTCAAAATAGTCTAATATAATTTTTGCACACGAATAGCCGGTGTTTCGAAGAAAAAGAACATTTTGTCATTCTACGTGTGTGAACACGTTTCGGTTCTATTACTACTCAGTGACAACTCTCCAAGCTAGTCAACTTCCATAAAACAGATGATTGTTGGTAAACAATAGTTTAGCTTCCTGACAATATATAAATTTCGCTGTCACGTGATCGTTAAATTACTTGGATCAGCGGTCGCATTCAGCTCTTGAACGCGTCTGTGTGGAAATTGACTGAATTCTTCTTGGTCGAGAAAATGAGGTTTCTTAGGAAATTTTCGATCACTTTTTCCTACAAAGCGCTCTCTGAAAAAGTATTAACAGATTGTTTAACAGTAGAGGCTAACCTAGCAAAACAATGTGGTGAAAGTTTCAAAGTCCAGTGCACCTTTAACATTGACGTTACAACGAGCGCATCGCTTGTGCTAATTTCACCGAGAATTTGATTGTTGTAATCCGTTACACTATGATCATAAGGTTGCGTGCTTCTCATCAAAATAGTATATGTATGTATAGACATACAGCCGTTTCCCTGGTTAGGGGGTGGCTAAGTTAGTCAGACACATAGGGGGGAGAAGCCCAAGCTCCCCGTCACAAGACCGCCGTGTCCCTGCCGAGGCTCGATCTCGCGATATGCAGCTCCAGACGCTGACACTGCAGTCGGACACGCTAACCACTCGGCCACGGCGGCCTCAAATCGAAATGGTACTTGAATAGTACTTAAATGTAATACGATGCGTTCTCAGCATAAACACAGCTCGCGGGCGGTGAGCGTTGAACCTACATCAGTCAACGAAAGGAGTAATTAGAGCTCACTGTAAACCTTCTAACATTATACTGTAAGAAATATTTCCAAAGTGCATTGCAGTCAACGGAGTATACAGAAAGATTTTATAAGCTGTATTTCAACTTCCTTTGGCGCATGGGAGAACCTCCGTATTAACATGTTATCATCGGCATTTTGTCGTCTGATATGCCTTGTGACATCCTTATCATCTGTGCATGCCGATACAATATACACAAGACACTGAAACTCGTCCACAAAAATTAACAGTGACATCAGTCGAGAAGTAACGCTTAGGACCATTTGGTGTGACCAACATACCCACAGTTGTAAAGTGTTATACATAATATCGCAGGGCGAGCAAAAATACCAGAAATATCTTGGAGCTTTTGGAGAGCCGATAGAGTTGGTGCTACTTACACTATATCATCGTCATAATTAATTATAATAATATTAATAATAAAATCTTTATTGACAACCAACATGAGCATAGTTTTACAATTGAGACATCTTCTTTTAGGGTTACAGTGTGAACAAAGTTATAAAATTACCGCACACAACTAAGAACAAGTTACGGCACACAACTCTATCCTGCCTGTGCGTATAGTAATTCTCTCCATCGCCTTAACAATGACGAGGCAGCGAGCGCATCACCAGAGCAGATTGCAACGAGGATTTCATTTGGGGAGTTCATAACTCGAGTCATAAGGCTGTGTGCAGATTTACGGAACAGTACCTTGATGTGATCTGATTGATTTTCAGCAAAAACCCTGCTCGCTGACGTCGAGCGAGGGACCTGCATCAGCCGTCTAAATGTGTCATTATAACTCACTGTCAATTTCCTCACGCTATATTGAAAGTATTTTCT
>SDVV010032915.1:0-11364 GCA_016164225.1 Gammarus roeselii
TGGCGGCATCTTAAACTTACCTATTTACTCATCATCCGCTATGTTCACTTCCCTTGAGCACTCCCTTCTGTAGTATCGTCTCTGTCTCGTTTGGCGGCATCTTAAACTTACCTATTTACTCATCATCCGCTATGTTCACTTCCCTTGAGCACTCCCTTCTGTAGTATCGTCTCTGTCTCGTTTGGCGGCATCTTAAACTTACCTATTTACTGATCATCCGCTATGTTCACTTCCCTTGAGCACTCCCTTCGGTAGTATCGTCTCTGTCTTGTTTCGTGTGCTGATCACACTCAACGGAGCTGAATAAATGCACAGTCATGTTATCGATGAACTGCTTTTGAACGATAATATTTTACAGCGGACGTTTCCAGCACTACAGGACTGGATAGCTTCAGTGGCACAAGTTTTAACGTGTCGTGAGGCGTTACGCCTTACGTGATTTAGGTTCACATGTGCCACCCAACTCTTCAAAACGGTGTCGCCTGATGCTGAGTTCATTCGGGGTTGAAACGGTGACACGACCAAGTTCATTGGCGTCACACCAACAAGCTCATTTTCCTAACCCCAAAAATAACAGGCTCATCAATGCTAATGTTAGGGTGAACTAGAAACGCCGGAGATGTGACGTGCTCAGTGAACTATTTAATTACATGTTTGAATAAATGAAAATAACAAAAAAAGTTCAAATATTCTTAAAGAGGTGTTTGTATGTATCAAATACGCATTCGAGTTTAGTGTATAGCGCTTATAGGCATGATGTGTTTTTGTTAAAACTGAACTATTTAGCCAGCTGGCTGGAACTCGTAACCTCGCAGTTTTTGTGTCGCCGTTTTGGAGGTGAACATGACCAACTTCGGGTTAGCGGGAGACCGGTCAAGGTGAACTAAGAATACATGAGGCGACACGCCTCGCTGGCAAGGTTTGAAGCGCACTATACCGGTTCACCCGCTAATACGGTTCAGGACGTCGTTCGAGGCGATTTGATTTTAATAGTTATTATTACGGAAAAATCTCCATATATTGGCAAACAATTTTTTGCTAATTAGTTTACAACCCCTTCTGTGATTGATTTTTTTGAAGTAGCTTTCCAGGCAAGATCAAATAATTAACTTGGAAGGCTTGGTCATTCCTCCTCCTTGCTCTGTAAAGTAGTTTTGATAACCAAACGCGCAGTCTTGAACGGATAATTTTGGATAATTAATTTTAATTGGAAACTCACAGTTATGTCCCGGTGCACGGAAATATTGACGTTGAACTGGAAGTTTTTGAAGCACTCCGTTCAGGATGGCTGTCAGGAGAATCATATCCCATGCTTTCTCTTTCTGCCAATTCCTCGTTAGTGCCTCCACGTCATAAAGAGGGCCTCCCCTCCCTCCCTTCCCCCCTCGCAAAATGTCTCAATAGCACGCCTCAGCTTCTCGGTGTCAGCAACAATGTCCACATCAGAAAGAGCGGCTTCTGTTAAGCCGCACACAAAGATAGAGGGCTGGAGAAGTTTGCCTTTCTGAACTCAAGCTATCCTTAAATTGCTAGTAACTTGGCTTGTTTCCATAGCCTGGAACTCACTTGAACAACGAACTCCTCATTCGTGACATCAAAATTCCTCCACAACAAACTGAAACTATCAAGGAACATTCTGTAATTTAGGTATTGAGACACAATTCTTCATCGAGACATAAGCGTGGTGACTGTGCAGATTACTCAACTGACTTTCAATGCGTCGGCTTACATTGACTGTTCACAATTATCCAGACATCAGGTAGCATCAATTTGAAACAACTTTCCAAATGTTCCTGCTCCTGTGTCGGGTGGTCATGTACAGTTAATTCACACTTCCTACCGATGATCTTAGTCCCTAAAGCTAACAACAGATTCATCAAGCGATGCGTGGCCAGCAAAACCCTCTACGGTTTATCACCAAATGAGACCTTCGTTGTGCTTCGTTGTGCTTGAAAGAGGAAGACGCACTGGCAATACACGCCACAGATTCCAGCGTCATGTTCCTACCAGAATGAGGATTTAAAGTTGAAACCTCTCCCAAAACACCATAAACCAACGTTCAACACAATGACTATTACCTAGTAAGCTAAAATGAAATATTTATCGTAATACCAGTGAAATGAGGGAAAACCTTCAGTTGTGATCATCGCCGCGGCTCCCCGCCTTATGTTGTGTTGTGCGTGCGTACGCACTCTGCCCTTCATATCCCCTCAACCAAATTACAGCCCGCCTTCAACTCAGCTTTTTTTGGGCGCTGCTCCTTGTGGTGATTCTTCTCGTCTACAAAAGATTTTTTTACCTGAAAGATGGAAGGAGAATGCTCCGCATTCCGAGACGTCGATCTATCGATACTCTCCCATGAATCGCGATCACTTACTGAAATCATAATCGCAGCGGTAAATCATGCAGTCCAACGCATCGAGGACAGTGTTGCCGTGTAGAGTAAAGAGATCCCTGCACTCACTGCTACGGTTACAGGCCTACTGGCAAGGGTGGAGACCAAGGACAATGAGTATAGGGAGTTACGTGATCGCCTCAATATTATCGAGGATCAGGTTGACTCTTACTCGGCTTCCGAGAAACGGGAGTGTCTCGTAATTTCTGGTGAGGTACCAGAGATTTCCGAGGGTGAGAAATGCTCGTAAATTATTGGGCACCTCATACGTAGTAAACTTAGCATTCAAATGGGTCCTGATGACATCTCTTCTACTCATCGTATTGGCAGGAAACCCATCACTCAGGCTCCCGACGAAAGGAGCATCATCATTTATCTAAGCAGGAGAGACTTGAAGAATGACATTCTATCAGCATGCAAAGAGTTTAAACCACCTTTCTACGTCAATGAAAGGCAAGAGGACACCACCCGGATAAGTTCAGGACACATCGGTCCTACGATGGCAACGTGAACGCATACGTGTCAATGCCAGGAGAGCCTGGACAAGGACAGCAGACCAAGTTCCGACGTGTGGTGGTCAACAGCCAGCGTGTATCGGATGAACTCCTGATGCAGCACATCAGCTGTACATCCGAGAAATACGTAAAGAACTGGCCTACACGCGCACAGTAACCTCTGTATCCTTCATCCCTCATTGTAATCATTTAGGTAATGTTGAATGACCTTAACTTATTCATCTTGTTACCATTCCCACCTCATCAAAAAGGACTTAGATTAATTTAAAATCAATTAATAGTTATTTTCTGCTGTTTAATATAGCTAAAAGACTCTAACTAATAATTCATTCCGTTGTTATTCGTGCAAAAATAGAAATTGCTTGTCCTCATTATCAACAATAACTCAATGCCATACAAACTAACCATATTACAAAACTGCCGTTCTTTATCTTATGCAATTATGCATTTTACATGTTTGTTTTTTTTCATCAATTTTTCATAGCTAAGCCATTGATATGTTAAGTTATATGTAGCTACCAGACTCTGGACCTGGTTATTCCCATGGTGGAGAGGAGCCTTTTCTTCTATTATTTTACTTTTCCTTGGTTAGATCTTAGCTGTTTCAATAGGCCTGGATAATAATTTATTAGACTTTATCGACCCTGATTTCATCAACTTCAATGTTCTTTACCCTGATCTAAATACTGAAAGGAAGAGTGTATATTATAATAAAGATACTTTTAACAGACGAGACTGCAATACCAAAAATACCAGGACGAACTTCTATTTGTTACACCAGAACATCAGATCACTATTACCTAGAAGTGACATTTTTCACTCATTCATCCAATCATTAAATTTTAAATTCAATGTTATCAGCTTCACAGAAAGCAGGCTCACAGAGGACACAAAAGATTTGATTCATTTTAAAAACTGTAACTTCTTTCACTCATTCAGAACTGATGGTGGACGTGGAGGAGAAATCATCACCTATATTTCTGATAAATATACCATTAAAATTTTAGACTGTTGTACTGTCAGTATGCCATACATCGAAACACTTTTCGTTGAAATTAAACAGAAAAATATATGTATGATCATAAAGCAACAGCTTACAAGCTACCATCTGCTAACACTAATCCATTCATTAACAAATTAGGTGAATTTATCCAATCATGTAACAGCATAAGGACTGATCATTTTATTCTACGTGTAGATTTTAATATAGATGTTATGAATTACGATAACGACAATAATACTTTAGAACTCTTATGCTTTATGAACAGCCTTGCATTATTACCACTGATATCAAAACCAACTAGAATAGACAAAGTTAGAGATAAGACCACCCTAATTGGTAATATCTTCATCACAAACCCGCATAATTATAACTCTGGCATATTAATATCTGATATATCAAATCACTTGCCTATCTTTGTAATTCTGAATAATATATTGATTAACGAAGCAAATGAAAAATGCAAGCAAATTAAATACAGATTTTTAATTGATGTAACAATAGGGGATCTGTGTGTCAAGTTGAATCAATATGATTTCACTGAAATCATAAATGGAAATGACTGTGATCTTGCTATCAAACAATTAACCTCTATAGTAGATTAAAGTTATAATTCTTGCTGTCCTATAAAAACAAAAACAGTCTTCCCAAACGACATAACGAGACCCTGGATTACTGCTCTTATTAAATCAGAAATAAAAACACGAAATCATTATTTTTCTTTGTTCATGCGAGGCAAAATGCGAAAAGTTACCTACTACTAATTTAGAAACCATGTTACAGGCTTGATTCGATCTTCTAAACGAACTAACTACGCGAATAAATTTTCTGATTACAAATAAGATCTGAAACGAACGTGGAAGTGATCAATAACATGCTCAGCTCACATAACAACAAATGTAACCAGCCTTTAAAAAAGTTATCATTGACAATAACGATTACACAGAAGATCAAGATGAAGCTAATTTACTCGATGAATACTTAGTGAATATCGATAAAAATATTGCCGATATACTATTAGTACCAATGAAAACGACCATCTGAAATATCTATCGAATAACAATTTTGTTAATTCTTTTTATTTTTCCCCAGTTACTGCCCACAACATTACCTCAATTATTTTATCTCAAAAAATAAACCTGGAAATATCTACAGTTGTCCCATCAGTATCATAAAGAAATTAGCAAATATATGATACCCAATCCTAGCTTCGATTGTCAACAAGTCCTTAATTCAAGAAAAAAAATCCAACTCAATAAAAATTGCTAGAGTGACACCCATTTACAAAAGAGGTTATAAGACTGATACAGAAAATTATCTACCCATCAAAGTTTTTCCCTTATTTTCCAAAATATCTGAAAAAAAAAGTTCGCAATCAACTATTCCGTTACCTGAACGTCAACAGTATCCTTCATGAAAACCAGTGTAGCTTCATAGCCAATACAAATACAACTCAAGATATATTAAATCATCTGCAGTACTTATATGAAAACAGACGCAAACTACATTGTATTCTCTCTATTCCTCGACTTGCAGAAGGCCTTTGACTGCGTTGATCATTCAATCTCACTATCTAAACTAAGGTCTTATGGAATACGAGGACTAGCTAGCGATTGGTTCACTTCATATCTGTACAACCGCAAGCAATATGTAACTGTGAACGAAATCCAATCCACTATGCTTAATATTAGTCATGGTTTTCCTCAAGGTTCCATTTTAGGGCCCCTGCTAATCCTAATTTTTATAAACGATATAGTCAACGCATCGTCTTTTTCAAGTAAACGCTGGATGCTAACGATAGTAACTTATCCACTTGCATCACTTCAAACACCATAAGCGAATTAACTGCCTCAATTAACAAGGAGCTGAAGCATGTTAACAGGTGGCTAACTGCAAACCAAATTGGAATTAATGGCAAAAAAACTAGCTACATATTGTTCTCATACAATCGTGAATTCAACTTACCAATCATAAAAATTGTAAACGATAGAATTCATGGGATAGACAGCACTAAATTCCTTGGGGTATATTTTGACAAACATCTGACGCTCAAAAATCACATCGACAGCAAATCATCTTAATTGTCAAAATCTATTGGCATGCTCTATAAATTAAACAAATTCCTCCTTCAATTTGTCCTTAAACCTCTTTATTTCACGTTGTTAGCCTTTTTAGTTTACGGAATCGAAGCCTGGTATGGAACAGAAAAAAATAAAACGGATAAAATATTTATACTGCAAAAGAAAGCGATTAGAGCAATAAACAGCCTTCTATTCAATTCCTATACTAATCAGCGTTTTAAAGCCATGAATATCCTAAAACTGGAAGATCGATATAACTTCCAAATTGCCCTATACGCGTTCAAAACTCTTCACAGAAAGAACTATTTAGGTAAACTAGGAAATTTTCGTACGTACACAATCATTACACAAGAAATGTGAATAACCTTGTAATACCCCGTTATAATAGATCCAGAACCAAATCCTGTATCAACTTCAATTGTGTTAAAATTTGGGACTCGCCAACTCCTGTTACCGTCAGAATGATTCCCTATCAAACTTCAAGTCAAGACTTATCATCTTACTAGTTCAAAAATGATTTATTATCGCTTTATTGTTCTCTCAACGTCCCTCAATCGCATTTGAATTTGTGACCTCGTTAGACGCAGATGAATTACTAGCGTAACAACCTTGCAGTATGTTTGAATTTGCATTCTTTCTATCTTAATAGGACTTTTGTTAAATAGTTAAATAGTCCGGTGTTGTTAAATAGTACGGTATTTAACTGTCCGTGCGTTTGTTTCCAGTTGGTGTCTGGACTTGATAATTTTAGATGCATCTATTTTATACGTATTTTAGGATAGATAATATTGATAGGTTAGTATGAAAGGATTAGGTTGTTCCAGAAGCTCTGAATTGCTTAAATAGGGCCTTCATTTTCGTACCTTGAAGTATCATAACTGTAAAATGGAATAACATGTAAACTGTACAATCTTGTTGTAAAAAACTGTTCCAGTTAAAATCTCATTCGTTTAGCAAGCTAAGATAAAATGTAATAATTTGGGATACCTCATCAACATCGAGGGAGAATAGAGCCCGTCCAATTGGGTAACCCTGCTGGAGGACAGTATCTGACTGCAAAACTTCCTCAACAGAAAGTAATATTGTGGGCTCCGAGTAAGATTGCCAGAGCAGACTGAATACACATTGAGCGCGGTTCCAAGGCGCTGTCAGGAAAGTTTATCTTCTGGTACAGTTGATGGAGTTTCGCATGTCAATTTTTTTTAGAACTTTTGTTGCAGCCCCGACATAAACCCTGGCTGTATGGGCTGCTGTGTCGCTCTCTCCTTTCGTTCGGAGGGTGCTACGCAGCAGCCGACCGTGGTAGCCAGCGTCGGCCAAGTATTCCCAACTGCGATCGGGCAAATTCCACCGTCCTTATTTAGACATCATGTAGCCTGGTCTAGATAAAAACCCTAGAAAGGGTTGTTAACCAAATCGGGAAACTTTCAATGAAATCAGAATCCTCACTAGGACCCAGACCACCCACAATAGTTCCTTCTCAGTGCCCGTAGGGAAGACCATCCATCAGCTATTATTTTACGACATCAACGTCATGAGCGATCACGAAACAAATTGTAACATCTTATTGTCTATGTGTTGTTGGGGATTTCCTAGGTAATTGAGGTGGAAGCCCTGGTTTACTGAAAAGAGGCAAAGCTACTCAAGCAAGTACTGCATAAACATTCAGGAAACTTATTGGTTATAGCAACTTTTTTGGTTATTAGTGCATCAAAATTAGTTTGTTATTTATGGCATGACAAATCATACATGTATGACCAATTTAGTCATAAATACAACATACACTGATGTAATATCAATGCATTTAAGTTATCACATCTGATCACGAGCAACTCAAAATGATACAATTTCTAACCGATATCAACATTGTAAGGCTATTTGTTCTAGCTATGTGATCCGGAACTCATTCAGATCCCCAAAACTTGTTTGTTAGAGTTCTAGTTTGCCTTTGAAGGTTTTCTTGTGCTTAGTGAAAATGTCGTGATGTTATGGGGCAACCATACCGTAATTTCACTAGGAAGATTGTATTCCTTCATACTGCTGTATATTTTTCTCGCAAGTTTGCTGCAGTCCAAATTGAGAATATCTAAGTTTTTTTTTCATTAAAACCAAAATCGTGCAGTATTGTTTGAGAGTTTCAATTTATTGTTCAAAATACCCAATATGTAATATTCAACCAATTTAATAATCCCTAGTTATTTGGAAAACACGAATGTAATTTGATTACAATATTTGACGCAATTATGGATGGTTACAATCTAACTTTGCGTTTTTACATTCAGTGACCTATATTCCTATTTAAAAAAATGAAAACTGTGTGTACCCCTCGAAACCTGCTAGTATCAAACCTGCTTGCAATATTAAAATTATAAATTGATCCAATGGAAAATCAGAACCACGCTTTTCTGAACAAATATTGAAATTAGGATGACGGCATTACAGTCATCTCAAGATGAATATCTTGTTATCAATATGAACAACTTCAACAGCATAACATCGTGAGATGAGCTTATGAACATTTTTCTTAGGCTTAGTTGCTGTGTCCAATTTCTATCCACTATTCCAAGTTGCTATCCATTTTCGGAAAGTTATTTCGGTTGGGCGTCCGGAACACTAAATTTCCCAATCTCCTCCATAATCCGAAAAACTGGCTGATGTGAAAAATATTTCCCATTTTCAATCACGGCTGTCTGGGTAAAATTGATCGAGTACAGAAAGCTGCCGGGCACCTGCATAGGGTAAAGGGAGCCCAGACGCTGTAACAAATTGCAAGAGAGAATGTGTGCGTCTAAGGAGGTATTGAGAGATCAGGGATGAACGATAACTTGGAGCTTCTTTGGAGGCATTGAGAGTCCAGGGATGAACGATAACTATGTTGAAAAAATCGTGAACGTAATGTTCAGACCCTTATTTAAGGAACGCCGAAATTATTTTCACATACTGAGGACACTTTCACTGAATATAATAACGGATTTCGTGATTTAAGAATATATGTAAAAAACTGTATTTAGTTCATAACAAGAACATTTTTTGCTCTGTTATCAAAGTTCTATTCCTCTGCCACCCGTTCTTTAATTAATACGCTCTATATATATTTGACCTCGTTCATCTCAATTTTTGTCCATGTAACGTTATTATAAGAAAATTACTTCCCTTAATATAACAGTCCGACGTAGTACCACATCCAGTCATATAAAATTCATTTATTTTGGGCAACAATGACAGGCTCGTTATGGCAGCTTGAATATTATGTTTTACGTCTTTCAACAATTCAAAATATCGTAAAGTAGCACGTGAGCCTAAAATTAATGCTTATTTTTCCGTCAGCTTAGGCTCAGAAACCAATTCGCTTCTTGCTCTAAAATCCAGGATTCTGTGTGAACACAATTCTAACCGTTCTCAAACTGTTTCCCTACTCACCATAATTTTTTTTTCAAAACACCCGGTTAAAATGTTAAGAAAAATTAAAATTTGATAATTTTAAACTAATCCGATCTGAGAAATTCAGAAATCAAGCACGAAATGACTTCGTTGGTCCCATTTTCGGATGAGACGACCCTTGAGGGCTGGGCTAGAATGGCGTACTCAACGTGTTATACGCGTGCAAGTGTATAATAAAGAGTATCATACAAAACATCCAACCAGAGCTTCGATGACCGACTTCTGGATCTCTAAGCTGTATATCTTGATCCTGCGCACCTCATGATCAGTTCCAGTGTTTCTTGTTTGTATGTGAATATGTTTGTCTTTTGGATAAGTTTGGTTCTGAGAATCACATACTTTGCCGGGGTGTTCCCGCACAGAAGGTTGTAATGTCAATTTTGTCTTAGGTAAACATGAGCAATGTAACAAAAATGTATTCCAAAATTAGCGAAAGTTTTTATTTCCATCACATTTAAAAACAAACATTGGTACAACAACACAAGCATTCATCGTGCCATTTCTCTCTCTCTGTCCAAAGCAATGTCATATCCCACAAACAAATGATAATTCTATTATTGCATTCTATTTTCCTTGCCTAATCTTTATATCATACAATCTTTACAGTAGTCAGATTTATTAAAACCTTGAAATGTTCTGCACAACAACCGTACAGTAACGGGGCCTGATTTGCTTGCCGTTGTTGACGATTGATCTGTTTTATGTTTTTTCCCACCAAAACGGCTCATACAGTCGACGGTAAAAGGGTGACACTGAGGCGGTGCGTTTGTTTGCTCATCGCTCGCAATGATCACTAGTATTATGTGATGTTAGTGTTCAATAAACTGTACCTCTGTTAATTGTCGTCCTGAGGACCGGCGTATGCTACTCATAAAGAATAGTACTGGCAATAACGATGGGATCGTGAAAAGCGACCTCAGATGACCCTTGTCACTGCATTGCTTAATGGTTCTAATTACGTTTAGCGTCGCGATCAGAAGATTCAATAGAAATCAACGCTTGAGATGACAACCACCAATCACCGCGAACGCAGCCCTGATTTGCGAGAATCGCCGGAATTCGTCAAGATGGATTTAATTGCAGTGGTGGAAATGGAACGGATGAGCGCTGTGTTCATATTAACTTGCATTTAGATGGAACCTTACCTGGTAAGAGTTTGGTGCTGTTGGATTATGTGCATAGTAGGGTTGATGGGGTGTTAGTTCACCTGGATAATGTGCATGGTAGGGTTGATGGGGTGTTAGCTCACCTGGATAATGAGCATGATAGGGTTGATGGGGTGTTAGCTCACCTGGATTATGTGCATGGTAGGGTTGATGGGGTGTTAGTTCACCTGGAATATGTGCATGGTAGGGTAGATGGGGTGTTAGTTCACCTGGATTATGTGCAGGGTAGGGTTGATGGGGTGTTAGTTCACTTGGAATATGTGCATGGTAGGGTTGATGGGGTGTTAGCTCACCTGGATTATGTGCATGGTAGGGTTGATGGGGTGTTAGTTAACCTGGAATATGTGCATGGTAGGGTTGATGGGGTGTTAGTTCACCTGGAATATGTGCATGGTAGGGTTGATGGGGTGTTAGTTCACCTGGAATATGTGCATGGTAGGGTTGATGGGGTGTTAGCTCACCTGGATTATGTGCATGGTAGGGTTGATGGGGGTGTTAGTTC
The DNA here is from genome assembly GCA_016164225.1 of Gammarus roeselii. NCBI lineage: Eukaryota > Metazoa > Arthropoda > Malacostraca > Amphipoda > Gammaridae > Gammarus > Gammarus roeselii. The sequence goes on from SDVV010032915.1 coordinate 11,101, forward strand.
ACCTGGAATATGTGCATGGTAGGGTTGATGGGGTGTTAGTTCACCTGAAATATGTGCATGGTAGGGTTGATGGGGTTTTAGCTCACCTGGATTATGTGCATGGTAGGGTTGATGGAGTGTTAGTTCACCTGGAATATGTGCATGGTAGGGTTGATGGGGTGTTAGCTCACCTGGATTATGTGCATGGTAGGGTTGATGGGGTGTTAGTTCACCTGGAATATGTGCATGGTAGGGTTGATGGGGTGTTAGCTCACCTGGATTATG
>SDVV010032916.1:0-11364 GCA_016164225.1 Gammarus roeselii
CCATTGCCTTTACACATCGATCAGCTTGTGGCTGGTAGCATCTTTCAGACGCATATCCTGTGGATAATAAACAGTGAATACCTTTCAAGGTGTCCACTTTATGTGCGAAGTTGAACGATGCAAGGGAGTCAGCGCCATCTATGTCGTTCAGTTTAATACTTCAACACAGAAGAGCTCAGGCTGAAGAATACAAATGAGCTTACTATTGGCATTCGAAATTAAATGGCGTTCGATAATGATAACATATTGAGTTTGAGCTTCTGACTATAAGCCTTGAGGTTTATATTTCGTGAACAGGTATTTAGGTGACCATATTGCAAGCTAGGTTGATGATGATTTGAGCTATATATCTGGTAACAGGTTTATTAAGTAGGACTTTAAATATTCAAAGTATTCTTTCCTGCATGGGCTGCTTTGATAAATCTTTCAACCCCACAAGCAACGTAACAAATAGTCGTTTAACATCCCCGCATTAATATTACCTTGTCGGAACGTGCAGGTCGCGTTGCAAAGCTTAGACGCCACTGAACTTCGCTCCAAAGTTGGGCCGTGTGCCCACGCCGTGCCGTATAGGCCCAGGGGTGGAGGGGGATACTTGAGCCCTACCGAGCTAGGTCTCAGGCTTAGCTCATGGGTTGGCGGCTTAGCTCATGGGTTGGCGACTTAGCTCATGGTTTGGCGGCTTAGCTCATGGGTTGGCGGCTTATCTCATGGGTTGGCTGCTTAGCTCATGGGTTGGCGGCTTAGCTCATGGTTTGGCGGCTTAGCTCATGGGTTGGCGGCTTATCTCATGGGTTGGCTGCTTAGCTCATGGGTTGGCGGCTTAGCTCATGGGTTGGCGGCTTAGCTCATGGGTTGGCGGCTTAGCTCATGGGTTGGCGGCTTACCTCTTGGCTTAGCGGCTTAGCTCATGGGCGGGCGGCTTAGCTAATCTGCTGTCTGTATGTTATTTAAAAGCCCTCATAATATATCCCTAGTAAGCCAAAGACCTGACGGATTCCTTAAAAGAGATATCAAACGGATACGAAATGACAAATACTTCCCGCCATATGCTTTTTATCCATTTCCCAATCTAACTTTTAAATGAGGTCCCTAACGGACATTTGTGCGGCGTGAGCTGCCGTAATGAACGCTATCATTATGTGTTGTAAATAACATTGGCATTTGATTTTCGAATGCATGTAATACATTTTGTATTGAACACGACCCACTTAGAATTGTTTCTAAATGAACGGCGTTACAATGTTTTGCAATTGACACACATTTTGTTCATGGATTTGTTTCCGAGATGAACAGTTGTGTTATACTTCGCAATGAACACGTCAGTTGTGTTATACTTCGTAATGAACACGTCATTACAAAACACATGCATGCCATGTGTTTTGTAATGATATCATGCACGTGTTATGCTTCGTAATGAACACATGTGCTGTTCCGTTATGAATACGCGCGTGCATTGTGTTTCGTGATGAACAATTACAACCTTTCGTAATAAAATATTATTTGTTTCTTAATAGAGCACATATTTTGCGTTTCGTACTGATCACTTGCGTAACATAATACAAACAGCACATTTCTAAGCAGTGAAAATTCCCCTCCTAAATCAAACGTTCACGTCATCAGTGACTGCCCAATTAAAAGAAAGGGTCACTAAGCAACTGATCCAATATCTAACTAAGCCAGCCCTGCCAATGAAACAATTCACAGTTTAACCCAGATGACCTTCATAAGGCAAACACTGCTTAGATTCATTGCAATCATCCCAATATGATTATTAATATTTGTATCATTTTATTATCTCTGTAATGTTGTGTTTTCGTGTTGTATTTTCATGACGGCAGTCACTACCCGTCACTAACGTCCTCATTGACCTATCACGGTTGCTGTCACTTCCCTTCACTACTGTTCTCGATGCTCAATAACGGCCGCTGTCACTACCCGTCCCTGCTGACCTGACTGTCCATTAGGTCCCTGTTCGGAACTGACGTTAGGTCCCTATTCTGAACTGACGTTAGGTCTCTGTACTGAGCTGACATTAGGTCCCTGTTTTTAACTGACGTTAGGTCCCTGTCCTGAAATGACATTAGGTCCTTGTCCTGGACTGACATTAGATCCATGTCCTGAACTGACGTTAGGTCCCTGTCCTGAACTGACGTTAGGTCCCTGTCCTGAACTGGCATTAGGTCCCTGTCCTGAACTGACATTAGGTCCCTGTTCTGAACTGACGTTAGGTCCCTGTCCTGAAGTGACATTAGGTCCCTGTCCTGAACTGACATTAGGTCCCTGTTTTTAACTGACGTTAGGTCCCTGTCCTGAAATGACATTAGGTCCTTGTCCTGAAGTGACATTAGGTCCCTGTCCTGAACTGACATTAGGTTCCTGTCCTGAACTGACATTAGGTCCCTGTTCTGAACTGACCTTAGGTCTCTGTCTTGAACTGACATTAGGTCCCTGTTCTGAACTGACGTTAGGTCCCTGTTCTGAACTGACCTTAGGTCTCTGTCCTGAACTGACATTATGTCCCTGTCCTGAACTGATACCAATTTACCACAGCCCAACTCGATTATTGTAGGGTCAGGTCACCACAACCCAACTCAATTATTGTAGGGTCAGGTCACCACAACCCAACTTGATTATTGTAGGGTCTGGTCACCACAACCCAATTCGATTATTGTAGGGTCAGGTGACCACAACCCAACTTGATTATTGTAGGGTCAGGTCACCACAACCCATCTCGATTATTGTAGGGTCAGGTCACCACAACCCAACTCGATTATTGTAGGGTCAGGTCACCACAACCCAACTCGATTATTGTAGGGTCATGTCACCACAACCCAACTCGATTATTGTAGGGTCAGGTCACCACAACCCAACTCAATTATTGTAGGGTCAGGTCACCACAACCCAACTCTATTGTTGGGAGGTCAGGTCACTAATAAGCAGAAAATCATCAGAAATAATACAAATCCACTGAAAACTTTCGTGCGGCGGATTTCTGCGTCATGTCTTCTAATTGCGTTTATCTTGTCCACGCATATGCAGGACCACCGAGAACTGGTTCAGCTTCACACCCCTACCGTCGACACGAGGGAGATAAGAGGGGAGGACAGGGGTGTGACCACAGGGAAGTCTCTGGGCCCGAGTGATCATGCACTATCGGATACATATATACCTAATTTTCCCGTTACGATATTAACACAAATGCAATGAGATTGTATGTATTGAAGTGTGGCATACTGGGAAACATACAATCGCACTGAAGGAACTTAAGGATTAAATTGTTATAAAAAAGTTTTAATGCAACCCGTGGCACGGTCGCCAGCGAATGGTCAGGGGCCATGAAATGTATTATTTCGTTCGGAATATATTGTTTATTATTTTAAAACAGTTAAAATCACATATCACAATAAAAGAGTTACAATTTGTCGATAATTACGTAAATGTATAATTGTACAACATGTGACATTTAAGGTAGAAGTAATTTAAAAATATGATAATTCCCAATTTCGAACAAAGTTGCTACATGACGTATGCCACGTCGCTACCGGTCCCGCGAGAGCACATGCCGAACTTAAGTAGGTCTAGCAAACGGGGTGCAGGAGGCACCACTTCAGCAAGGAAATCTAGAGTTCAGGGTATATTGCAGGCTGGAAATAGTCCATGAGGACTTTTCTCACTAGCAAGGGGTAAGAATATTTGCTGTCTTACCTCTTTCTGTTCGTAATGGGCGATAAATATGGGCGGAGTGAGAGGACTGAGGATCCCTCCCATTTTAATATCCCTTAAGTAGGACTGCAAAACAAGAAGAAGTAGACCCCCACGCCTCTTCGAATCACATTGTTGCGTCGTGTTAAGTCAGTACGGATGACGCAAATAGGAGAGTGATTGGTGAGATGTTCGTGAGGAGGTAATTTGATGTGTTGGCGCTGAGAGAGACGAAGTTGTAAGGTAGGAGCGCATATTAGTTTGATGAGGCAAGTGGAAGGAAGTCGAGCGTGAACGAAGGTCAGGCACGAAGTGTGGTGCCATGATTGGGTGATCGGTTGGCTAAGAGCGTTACGGAGGGGAGAGACGTGCCTTCTAGATTGATGTTTGTGGAGGTTTAGTTATGTGTGTAAATATGGGCGTTTGTCTGCGCTAACGTACCAGGTAGAGAGAGAGGTTTGGGTGAGTGTATTGTGAGTTTTGGAGGTCAATACGACGTGGCGAAGCTGGCATATCTAAATGCGAGAGTAGTGACGAGAACCTGATCGGTTTGTGTAAGGTGCGGAAGCTGGAAGTGGGGAACAGCTTTTCCAGGAAGAGAGATATCCACGCGTACACAATTTGAAGATTGCTCGAAGTGCAGTGATGGAAAAAAATGGAAAGATTTTGTATTGTGTTTGAGGCAATTATCGGGTGTTAAGAGAGGAGGGTAGAGGAATGTCGGATCATCAACTTGTGTGAGGTAGAATAAGAGTGGGAGCTGGGATGAAAGGGAAACCGAAAAGTGGGAGGAAGAAAAAAGTCAGTGAAGGTGAGTGAATTGAATGTGTCGAGTTAAGCTGAGAGTTCTATCTGACGTATTAGAAGGCAAATGAGATTGTGAGAGGGTAAGGCTTGGTAATGCTGAAAAATAACGGGAGACACTCAGAGATGCGAAGTTGAGATGTTCGAGAAATGTGAGTGTTGTGAGCCGTCTAGGCGGGTGTAGAGGAAGGGTTGAAAGGTATGGAAGAATGAGGTTATGATAGAGGTGGGGCAGAAGAGAAGCGCATTTGATGAATGGTTGCAAGGGAGGTCGATTGTGACCTATGCCATCTACAGAGAGGAGAAAGAAGGTGAAACAAGTGTTGAAGCGAGCAAAATGGAACGCAGCTGCTAGGTGGGAGAGGTGGATGTTCCAGATTTTTTGAGGAGAATTTTGAGGAGTATAACATTTGCTGGGAAAAGGCGGAGAGGGTATGAACGGAAGGAGACAGGAATGAAGAAGGTGGTGAAAGTTGAAAACGGCAGGCTGCTGATGGAGAGTAGTGAAGTACGAAAGAGGTGAGCTGAGTATTTCGAGGAGTTGATGAAAGCTGGGGATGTCAGAGAGACAAACATTGTTGCTGCGTGAGGTGTGTTACCGATGCCGGTTATGGTAGGGATATTTGTGACGCATTACTAAGGAAGTGGTGCAAAAGGCATCACTTCAGAATGGAAAGCCCCTAGTTTGGACGGAGTTGTGGCCAAGTGTCTTAAGAGAGGTGGCGTAATCGAATGGTCGATGCAGCTTGTAAAGCTATGGCTTGTGTCGGACGTGGGACCGATCGAGTGGTGCAGTGCTTGCATTGCTCCACTGTATAGGGGCAAAGAAGAACATTATCCAGCAACTCAGAAAGTATGTTTGTTACTTGTGCTGGGTAAGTAGTGCGGAAAGCGCTAATCGAGACGATTTGAGCAAAGTAGGAGGGTTCGATTGGTGAGGAGCAGTGTGGCTTTAGAAGTGACAGAGGGTGTGCGAATCAGATATTTACAGAGAGAAGAGTGTATGAGAATTATCTTGCAAAAAAAAACGATGCGTTCTGATCCTTCATGAATCTAGAAAACGTCAACAAAATGGTCGATAGGAAGGCGTTGAGTCTGTATGGAGCATGCGAAAGTTTGAGTCACAGTAGGGTGCTAGGTGTGGGATTGGTTCCAAGTTAAAGTGGGACTAAGACAATGCAGCGCTGTGGGGTCTCCTTGGCTGTTCAATCTTAACAGGAATGGAGCAAAGTAAAGCAAAGCAAAGCAAAGCAAAGCAAAGCAAAGCAGAGCAAAGCAAAGCAACGCAAAGCAACGCAAAGCAACGCAAAGCAAAGCAAAGAAAAGCAAAACAGCGTGGTGTCGTTTATTGATATCGGGTAATAAAACTGAGAGGTACTCAAGTCAGGGCTCGGTGTCGTTTGTTGATATTGGGTAATAAAACTGGGGTGAATGCGAGTGTATTGGATCGAGGAATGAAGTCATTAGGAGCTAATGGGAGGAGTTGTCTGCTGAGTCAGTTGCTGTTTGCGGATAACATGGCACTCGTGGGATACTCGGAGAAGTTGTGCGGCGGAAGCGCAGAGTTAATGCGGGAAGAAACACTGTAGTGACTCGAGGTATGACGGTGAGAGCGAAACAAGGGCCGCCTCGGAGTAGAATTATTATAAATAAGTTCAATATCTTAAGCACCAAAACTCTTGTGAGGAGAAGACTTAGAAACTGGAAACTGAGGTAAAATCTTGAATGAAGTAAGAGTGTTAAGTGTTCGGTTCACCGTGGGGGTAATGAGCTGTAGGGCACTGGGAGCGAAAAAAAAAGTTAGGGTTAGGGTTGCAAGGCTGGTTATCTTCCCAATTGTGATCTACGATGCTGCGACGTTAGGGTTGCAAGAGGGGTAGTTTTCCCATTTGGGCTCTACGGTGCTGTGACGTTAGGGTTGCAAGAGGGGTAGTTTTCCCAATTGGGCTCTACGGTGCTGCGACGTTAGGGTTGCAAGAGGGGTAGTTTTCCCAGTTGGGCTCTACGGTGCTGCGACGTCAGGGTTGCAAGAGGGGTAGTTTTCTCACTTGTTCTCTACGGTGCTGTGACGTGGAGGGGGCGGGGCAAGAGTGGAAGAGAGATGAAGGAAGCATGTTTGAGAGGCATGGATGGACTGACGCGTGGGTTAGGATCAATAATGACGTTGTTCAGATTTGGCAGAGATGATGAAGACGTTGGAGGACAGGGTAGATTCATGTCTTCCGAGGTGGTTCGGACACTTGCTGAGGACAACTGTCGGGATAATGGTAAACAGGGTCATGAAAGCGGAGGTGAGTAGGCGTAGGCTTAGAAGAAGACCGACAACTGGGTGGATAGATGGCGTGAAGCAGGCTTTATGGAGGAGAGACCACACTGTGGAGTTGACGAGAGACCGTGCAATGGATAGGCGTGAGTCGATTATCAATATGAATGGATGAGTTTTGACACGACTCTGATACGCTTTCCGCATTGGCTATTTCGTTGAGAAACGGGATGGACGTGGATGGAGGAGGACTCTGTATCTATGACGCATCAGAGGGAATACCCTTGAAAACTGTCAGGCACTGCTGCTGACACTGACTGATCTCGGATCACACTCCAGACCACATACATGCCGTACGTAATCCTAGATGGAATTCAAGTAATAAAAAAATATCAATTTCAATCCCAACACTTTTTTACAAATTATTTTTGCTGGTTAAGTAGCTGCCGGAGTATTGCAGCCATTCCTCACTTATTAGTAAATAGCACAGAAATTGGCCAAGAATGCCTGCTTCGATTCATGTTATGGGATTCACCATCATCATAAATAGTCATCGTTGGCGCCCGCTTCTACCGCGTCACGTAACTTCTGAGCATTGATGTTTCATAAGGGCTACATGATCCTTTTGCAGAGCAGCGTGGTCGTTATGCGGGAAAAAATGATCCGTATGTAGATCACCATGGTGATATGTTGGGGATACAGTTTTAACCCATTCATACCTACAGAAGTCTATAACTATTTGATAACGGCTCCGGAGTACTTCCTTGATTAGAAAGGCGACATACCAGAGCGGATGTCAGCATTTGTGTTTGTCGTTCGTGTGAATAAGAAGGCGTCGTCACAATAAAATAAGGTGGGAAAATTATTTTCTGTCAGTAGAGATCCTTTGGACCATTGCATGATTCCTTTCAGGAGCACCAATGAGCTCGACCCGTCCAATAGGAGCTGGAACACTATCTTCGCAAAGCCACGCTCTGTGGAGTCCTGTAGGCTCGACTTAGTGAATACTAACACCGATTATTCCTTGGTATGGGGGACAGTGTGAGTGCTTGGAGTACAGTATGAGTGCTTGGAGTACAGTGTAAGTGCAGTGTAAGTGCGAGTACAGTGTGAGTGCGGCGAGTACAGTGTGAGTGCTGCGAGTACAGTGTGAGTGCTGCGAGTACAGTGTGAGTGCTGCGAGTACAGAATGAGTGCTTGAAGTACAGTGTAAGTGCAGTGTGAGTGCGAGTACAGTGTGAGTGCAGCGAGTACAGTGTGAGTGCTGCGAGTACAGTGTGAGTGCAGCGAGTACAGTGAGTGCAGCGAGTTCAGTGTGAGTGCAGCGAATAGTGTGAGTGCAGCGAGTACAGTGTGAGTGCAGCGAGTACAGTGTGACTGCTTGGAGTACAGTGTGACTGCTTGGAGTACAGTGTGACTGCTTGGAGTACAGTGTGAGTGCTTGGAGTACAGTGTGAGTGCTTGGAGTACAGCGAGAGTGCTTGGTATACAGTGTGAGTGCTCGAAGTACAGTGTGAGTGCTTGCAGTTCAGTGTGAGTGTTTGAATTACAGTGTCAGTGCTTGGAGTTCAGCGTGAGGGCTTGGAGTACAGTGTGGGGGCTTGGAGCACAGTGTGAGGGGTTGAAGTACAGTGTTAGTGCTTGTAGTAGTGTGAGTGCTTGGGGAACAGTGTGAGTGGTTGGAGTACAGTGTGAGTGCTTGGAGTACAGTGTGAGTGTTTGGACTTCAGTGTGAGGGCTTGGAGTACAGTGTGAGTGCTTGGAGTACAGTGTGGGTACATGGAGTACAGTGTGAGTGCTTGGAGTACAGTGTGGGTGTTTGGAGTACTATGTGAGTGCTTGGAGTACAGTGTGAGTGCTTGAAGTACAGTGTGAGTACTTGGAGTACAGTGTGAGTGCTTGGAGTACAGTGTTGGTGCTTGGAGTACAGTATGAGTGCAGCGAGTACAGTATGACTGCAGCGAGTACAGTGTGAGTGCTTGGAGTACAGTGTGAGTGCTTGGAGTACAGTGTTGGTGCTTAAAGTACAGTATGAGTGCAGCGAGTTCAGTATGACTGCAGCGAGTACAGTGTGAGTGCTTGGAGTACAGTGTGAGTGCTTGGAGCACAGTGTGAGTCATTGGAGCACAATGTGAGTGCTTGGAGCACAGTGTGAGTGCTTGGAGTATAGTATGAGTGCTTGGAGTACAGTGTAAGTGCAGTGTGAGTGCGAGTACAGTGTGAGTGCAGCGAGAACAGTGTGAGTGCTGCGAGTACAGTGTGAGTGCAGCGAGTACAGTGAGTGCAGCGAGTACAGTGTGAGTGCAGCGAGTACAGTGTGACTGCTTGGAGTACAGTGTGACTGCTTGGAGTACAGTGTGACTGCTTGGAGTACAGTGTGAGTGCTTGGAGTACAGTGTGAGTGCTTGGAGTACAGCGTGAGTGCTTGGTATACAGTGTGAGTGCTTGAAGTACAGTGTGAGTGCTTGCAGTTCAGTGTTAGTGTTTGAATTACAATGTCAGTGCTTGGAGTTCAGCGTGAGGGCTTGGAGTACAGTGTGGGGGCTTAGCGCACAGTGTGAGGGGTTGGAGTACAGTGTTAGTGCTTGGAGTAGAGTGAGTGCTTGGGGAACAGTGTGAGTGGTTGGAGTACAGTGTGAGTGCTTGGAGTACAGTGTGAGTGTTTGAAATTCAGTGTGAGTGTTCGGAGTGCAGTGTGAGTGCTTGGAGTACAGTGTGAGTGATTAGAGTACAGTGTGGGTGCTTGGAGTACGGTGTAAGTGCTTGGAGTACAGTGTGAGTGCAGCGAGTGCAATGTGACCGCTTGGAGTACAGTGTGAGTGCTTGGAGTACAGTGTGAGTGCTTGGTGTAGAGTGTTAATGCTTGAAGTACAGTGTGAGGGCTTGGAGTACAGTGTGAGTGCTTGGAGTACAGTGTGAGTGCATGAAGTACAGTGTTAGTGCATAGAGTACAGTGTGATTGTAGGAGGACAGTATGAGGTGCATAGTGACGTCTGCCAGACCCCTTCTTGGGGGGTGCGACCCTGGTGTCTGTAAAGTCCTTTATGCATGGTCATGGTCTATATTTGGTCCTGGTCTACGTTTGGTCCTGGTCTATGTTTCTTCCTGGTCTATATTTGGTCATTGTCTGTGTTTGGTCTAGGTCTTGGTCTGATCCTGGTCTATGTTTGGTCATGATCTATATTTGCTCCTGGTCTATGTTTGGTTCTGGTCTATGTTTGGTCCTGGTCTATGTTTGCTTTTTGCCTATATTTGGTCATTGTTTTTATTTGGTCCTGGTCTGTGTTTGGTCCTGGTCTAGGTTTGATCCTTATCTATGTTTGGTCCTGTTCCATGTTTGGTACTGGTCTATGATTGGTCCTGGTCTATGTTTGGTCATGGTTCTTGTTTGGTCTGAGCTTTTGTCTTATCTTTGTCTGTGTTTAGTCCTTGTCTACGTCTGGTCCTGGTCAATGTTTGGTCCTGGGGTATGTTTGGTAATGGTCTATGTTTGGTCATGGTCCGGATTTCGTCTGGGTTTTTATCTGATTTTGGTCTATGTTTGGTCCTTGTCTACATCTGGTCCTGGTCTATGTTAGGTCTTGGTGTATGTTTGAACTTGGTCTGTGTTTGGTACTAAACTATCTGTGGTTCTGGACTATGTGACGCCACGACGCCTAAAGGGCGATGGAGTCTAATAACATCGCCGTATTTGTTGCATCCAAATATTTGCGTCTCCGTAGGACCTCCTCTGGCCTGACCCCGGGTGGTTCAGGGAGGCGTGGGGTGGCAGCGAGGGTAAAAATAAGTCTAAAGTTTTGAGGGAATACGTCTTATATTAAACTATGACAAGTCAGTCATTATTCGTTTCATCTCCATATAAAGGATGGTCCGTTGTTGTGGCCACCAAATATGTGCATGTATGTGGTACCTCCTCAGGCCAGACCCGCAGGCGGTTCAGGGAGGCGGTGCGGCAGCAAACGATAAGACTACTCGAAAGTCTCGGGAGAATACGCCTAACATTTAACTAACAATCGTAAAATTGCTGTTCGTTTAGAGCTCAATTCAAATAGTATAACATTTCAATAAGATTTTGTTACGTCTGAATTCTGTGTGTAAAAAAATATATAGTTTTCGTCTTCTGAAGGCACTTTGTTTAACATTATTTGTTTATGTTGAAACTCTGTATTTGAATCTTTATGATTTCTTTACAAAAAGAAGTAAATTACCTGATAGTGCAATCAGTGCACAGTCATAGTACCGGGCACTGTAGGTCTATGGTGATAGTGCACTCAGTGCACAGTAATAGTACCGGGCACTGTAGGTCTATGGTGATAGTGCACTTTGTGCACAGTCATAGTACCGGGCACTGTAGGTCTATGGTGATAGTGCACTTTGTACACAGTCATAGTACCGGGCACTGTAGGTCTATGGTGGTAGTGCACTTAGTGCAGAGTTATAGTACCGGGCACTGTAGGTCTATGATGATAGGGCATTCAGTGCACAGTCATAGTACCGGGCACTGTAGGTCTATGGTGATAGTGCACTCAGTGCACAGTCATCGTACCGGGCACTGTAGGTCTATGGTGATAGTGTACTCAGGGCACAGTCAT
>SDVV010032917.1:0-11364 GCA_016164225.1 Gammarus roeselii
ATATATAACACCACCATTCCCCTACCTACAGACAACACATCCATGCATAAACAGGTTCAAACACACTTCACAGTACTTTCAAGGGTAATCACGGTCAACAGAATCACCCAACGGAGGTGGATGTGGAGGAATTGGAGTAGCTCAGGGTAGAAAATAGTCAACTGTTGAGGTAGGGTGCAGACTCCACACGTTCATCCAGTTTTATCAACGTAAACTGGGCAACCCCAATCCGTTCTGTGCTTGCTGTGTCGGAGTCACGAAATGGTTAAGTACGTCTTGACCATGGGGAAGTCATTGCACCAGGCAGGATCAATCATAATATCACGTCAGTTTGCGATTTATGGGAACGCCCACGAGACTGCATAAATGTTCCCAGGGGTGTAGGTCTAATTCAGAGCCCTGCACCGGTCGTAACATTTACAACAAGCACATGTCGGTTGGTAATCGGGCTTTGGGGGTGTGCACCGGCCGTAGTTAACCCGCTTCACCGCTTTAGGTGCTAGCGCTTAGCAACCATAACAATCATTTATTGTGTCGAACAAATAAAACAGACGTTCAGCAAATGAGACGGGGGACCCTTTTCAACTCCATGTAAGGGAAAAATGAGAATTTGTTTCCATTATGATGAAGGTTTAGAATGTAGCCCTATCGGGATTGCAACTCGTTGGCTTGTGTGTGGCCAGTAGTGATGAGATTGCAATTTATTCAAATTTATTTACGCATGCGTGAACTGTTTTGTTTCCTTTAGAAGTCGACAGTAAGTGACTGGGAGGGTACACTGCCACGAAGCACATTACGACTATGACTCTTGACTATTTTTGTTGTATAATTTTAATAATTTTGTGGAAAAAATCCACAAGATTACTTTACCTTGTTTGTTTATATTGGAAGACATTATCTAATATCCGTTTTACTAACGGATATTAGATAATGTACGTTAGTAAAACGGTGAGGTAATACGAATAATCCTTGAGGTAATAAGAATAATCCTTACTTTTTGAAGCATACAATTCACCATCTGCAGCATCTTAACTCTAAACACTTTTTATTTTCTTGCGTCTCGCATACTTCCCCACTTTCAAGCCCACTCACCTAGGATCCAACAATTTAAACTTAGAAAGAGTCTTAAACTGAGCGATTACCTAGTTTGTTTTACGCATAAACTTAGTCCCGGAAAAATAGGAGGGGTGCTATCTCAGAGAGTTCAAGGAGGACCTCAGCCTCATTGGAGGTGCCGGCAAAGAGGCCTTCCTCGCTATAGCTGAAAGTAACTGATGAGACAATGGAGGAGAGTCTTGGCATCCCAGAAGCAGACCTCTAAGAGGCTATCATGACCGTAAACTGTACAAACTATGAATGTAAAAAAGCACAACCCTCTCCCATTCAGTAGTAGAAACATTATGTATGATGCGACTCTCCTCAAGGAGCAGTATCAATACCATCAACAAAGCGATGGGACAACTATCGGTTGAGAAAAGTAGTTGCAGGTCATCACTTGTTAATGCATATTATTTTCCAATCTATCCTCGTCAGAGGATTGTGCACTATTGGTTACAAACTGGACAATATTAGAGAACCGTGTTAAATATGGCTTCCAAACAGACGATTTAGGGCAAACTAGCAATCATAATAAGTGACGGCATAGAGCCCGTCCTCGACTATATGCATGGTTCCCTACAAAATAAGTGAGGTAGGCATGCATCGCTGAAGTGCATTACCACAAAAGAGGCCTCGTTTGTCTGGCGATGCCACAACCGAAGTGGCGACCCTCATTATCATTCAGCGTTGTTTTTGTGTGCACTGTTCAATAATATTTTGGATATTTTATTCTGTTATCAAGGAGAGAAATAGTCACTCTACAAAGGTCAGAACGCAACAATATTTTTTATCAATTGCGTTTTTGAAGTAAGTTAAATACAATATTTGGAGATGAATACACACAGTAACAAACATCAGGTAAGCATGTATTAACACCAAATTATGAACTGTGTATTTACAGATACAGATTCAGACACTAAGCCGAAATCCCCCAGCAAGGGGTCGGGGGCGACGAGGCAAACATCACACTCTTTTACACTCATACTCGCACACCTAAACCCTTTTGCGCAAAAGGGCCGGCCGGGAACCCCGCAACACACCCTCCGGGTCATGAGTGCGGTTCGAGGTCAGTGTCGGCAGCAAGGCCCGACTGAGTGACTGGTGTACTCCTACCACGTCATGATGACCGCCCCTCCCTCATCGCCGAACACCATCTCGTCTCTCAACGATGTGCCTAGGGCGGGAACGCACATCAGAGCATCGTCAAAACTCATCCCTTCACAATTATTTTCCCTTCACGCCTATCCGGTGTACGCTCTCTTGCTACCTCTAGACTCAGGTCTCTCCTTCCTAATGCCTGCTTCACTCCATCCATCCACCCAAGCTTCGGTCTCCCTTTAGGCCTTCGTTCACTCGCCTCTGGCTTCCACACCCTTTTCCCCAATTTCCCCTCATACATCCTCACCACGTTCCCGAACCATCTCGAAACACGCGAATCATCTCAGTCCTCTAACTTCTTCACCATCCCCGTTCTTATTCGGACCACGTCGTTAGTGAACCTGTCTCTCAGCGACACTCCAGACATGCTCCTAAAACATTTCATCTCGAAAACATTCAAACTTTTTCTCTCCTCTGCTCTCATCCCCCCAGCCTCAGCTTCGTACAGCACAGTTGGGACAGCGATTCCCTCATACAGCCCTAGCCCTCTCTTTGCTTCCATCCCCAACGTCCTGCAGCTCTTTACGCTCTTCAGTGCACCCAGCACTTTACACCCCTCCTTCACTCGCGACTTCACCTCAGTTTACACTAGTTCGGTCTTCTTCACATATGAGCCCAAATACTTAAAACATGGAACCTCTCCCAACAACTCTCTATTTAGGAGGACACTAATACTGCTCGCATCGGCAGTCTTAGAACACCTAATTACTTTAATTTTACCCACGTTTAGTCGAAGCTTCCTCCTCTCACACACTCTACCAAACTCTGACACCAGCCTACATAGCTTCTTCTCTGAATCCGCCACCAGATCCGTATCATCCGCAAACAGCGACTGGCTCAACTGCCAACTCCGCCCATTCGCTTACAACAGCTCCAAGCCGCGACCCAGCAAACACGCGTTCACCTCCCTGACCACTCCATCCATATAGAGATGGAACAGCCAAGAAGACATCACGCAGCTTTGTCTCAGACCCAATTTCACGGTGAACCAATCACTCACCTCGCTTCCCACTCTGACACATGATCCCACTCTGACCCGGTAGAAACTCTGCACCGCTTCCAACAGCTTTCACCCATTCCATGCCAACACAACACTCTCCACAGCGTTTCCGTGTCAATCCTGTCGTATGCCTTTTCCAGATCTAGGAAGGCCCAGAACACATCCTTTCCCTTTGCAATGTACTTCTCACAGACGTGCCTCACTGCAAAAATCTGATCTGCACACCCTCTACCACTCCTAAAGCCACATTGTTCCTCGCACTCTGTCATTCAGCTTACCGATCACACAAAACAAACTGATACCTCATGAGTTGCAGCATTCATTTTTTAACTCCTTTGCCCTTATACAGCGGGACAATGCAGGCACAGCGCCACTCAATCAGTACCGCACCTGCCATAAAACAAATGTTCAGTAGCCTCACCAACCATTCGACAATCGTTATTCCACTCTTTTCCAGGCACTCAATCGTCTCGTCATCCAAACCAGGAGCTTTTCTTGCTTCCATCACCTCCACCGCTTCCTGCACCTCTTTCCTAGTAATGTCCGCAGCAAGACTCTCTCCCAAAAACCGGCATCCGCGCACCACCACCCACAGCAGCAATGTCAGCCTCTCTGTCATCCTCGACCTTCAACAATTCATCATAATACTTGGCCCACCTTTTCCGTACACAACCACTTTCCGTCAACAATTGGCCGTTCTCATCTTTTACTTCCTCCTCCTTTTCGGTCTCTCCCTTTCTCACCCTCTTAACCTCTTTCCAGAGCATCTTTTTGTTCTTCTCAAAGTTCTGGCCGAGCCGTTTGCCCCACTTGGCATCAGCGTCCTTTTTACGTCCTTCCTCTCCTCCTTATAGGTCATAGGTCACCACAGACTTCGACTGCAACCACTCCCCAAAAGCTCTTCTCTTCTGCGCCACTGCCAGTTTGACTTCCTCGTTCCACCACTCGCAGCCCTTCCGTTTGCACCGGTTCATACGTTGCACACCACACAAGTTTCTCGAACATCTCAACAAGGCATCTATG
Source organism: Gammarus roeselii (assembly GCA_016164225.1). Classification (NCBI taxonomy): domain Eukaryota; kingdom Metazoa; phylum Arthropoda; class Malacostraca; order Amphipoda; family Gammaridae; genus Gammarus; species Gammarus roeselii. The sequence goes on from SDVV010032917.1 coordinate 4,280, forward strand.
GACGTCTCCCATTCTTCCTCTACATATTGCAGGTCCTGCCCTGTCAAGTTGTCAAATTCTTCCCTCAACGCCCGCTGGAACTCCTCCGCTCTGCTTTTCTCATTTAGCTCACTCACTTTCACAACCCCTCTTCCTCCTCCCACTCCTCTCCACTCTCAATCTTCCCTCCACCATCAGATGGTCAGACACTCCTCCACCCTCTCCTCTCAACACCTGCACATCCAACAGCCTCCGCACCACTCTCCTCGAAATTAGCACAAAATCCATCAGCGCTCTCTCCACCACTTCACCATATGCCATCCTTACCCATGAGTACTAGTGGTTGTCTCGCTTCTTGAACAGGCTGTTTTCCACTACTAGCTCCTGCTCCATGCATAGGACTATGAAATTTCCTCCAATGTCATTCCTACCAGAAACGCCATACCTCCTTAGCACATTATTCACTACTGCATCTCCCACTCCCGCATTGAGGTCGCCCAGAACAACCACATTGAATTGACTTCCAAAACACTCAATACACTCGCTCAGGTCAGTTCAAAATCGCTCCCTCTCCTCCTAACTCCTATCGCTATCAGGTCCGTACGCACTCACAAATACCCATTTTTCTACGCCAAACTTTACTTTCACCCACATCAATTTCAAAGACACCTCATTCCACTCAGTAACGCGGTCGATTAGTCAATAGCAACATCACACCTTCTCGTGCCCAACCTTTATCCACGCCTGACTTTCTTCCACTTACCACTCCAAACTCAAATTCGCCCTTACCCTTCAACTTAGTCTCACTCAGCGCCAACACATATAACTTCCTCCATACAAAACATATCACCAATCTCTTACTTCTTTACTTCATTTGTACTGCAACCACGCACATTCAGCGACCCTACTAATAGGGTTCGAAGATGCGTGAGCCTCGCTTCCCCCCACTCGTCCTGCCGTCATTTAAGGATAAATTTTACAGGGGAGGGGATTCCTAGCCCCTCGCTCCGTCCCTTATTAGTCGCCTCTTACCACACGCAGGGGTTACGGTAGCAGTATTCCAAGCCCCGACTACAGTGCTCCCATTTTAGTTGCCTCCTACGACACGCAGTGGTTACGGTAGCAGTATACTAACGCTCCCGCCAACATTACTTTTAATAATATAACATTATTAAAAGGAAATTTAAGCCTAATGAATGATAAAATATATCGAGGTTATTTAGTTGATTTTCAGGGTAACTTTAACGGTTAGCGCATCGACGGTCTCAAATGCTTTAACTATTTCACACAGTCTGCCTATCACTTAATTTCTGCAACACTTTAATAAATAGACGTTGCTGACCAGTTCAACTGCCCCACAGGCCGTCAGCTTCCACCGTATTCTGACCAAATGAAACTAGAGTCCGAGTTGTCCTCCAAGATAATCAAGTAGCCACTTTTGGATGGCATTAGTATAAATACTAAAGAAATTTTGAAGTATGTCTCTAAAATTTGATTAATATGCTCTCGTTCACCAGCGGTCTCTCGATCTTGAGAAAACTGAGAAAACAAACTTGAAAATTCACGCTTTTCAAATATTCTACACTCTTTCAAACTACTTGTCGTCAGAGCCTGTAATTCTTATCTAACAAAAAGTTGTCATTGCACAGTTTGAATAATGCTAAATTTAAGATAAAAATTTCGTCTGAAGTTAGTTGTAATTTGTCTGTTTTTCGTGTTAATTGAACTATCATCACCAAAGAACACCCACAATTATTGATCGTTTCCGGTAGCGAACACACCTCGGTCATCTGATCCCGCTCGCTGACGGAATTATTTTCAATTTATTCATCAAATTAATGAGTTAAGCACTTAGAAATTCCTGGTGCATCATAATCTACAAAGCTCATATATTCATGCGCCAGTTGAAAGAACCACCGAATAATCCATGCTAGTCCAGAATTTTACCAACAGCTCTTTATGAGCTTCTCTCGCTAATATAATGAACAGTTTTTTTAGGCTTCGGATTTAGGCCTATGCGGATTAGTAGCTCGAATAAAATTCAAAACTGCAATATCAGTGAATTAAGAGTTAAAGGATAATTACACATATTTTTGGGCCAAAATGAAATATTATGGTTTTAAGAGAAAGATCGAGAGACCTAAATTTACATGTATTGTATTGAATATGCAGACATGTAGATCATACGTATATCACTTGAATTGCCCGACCATTTGTTTTCTGACACCACCTATAATATGAATATCAGTTTCAGGACTGAATTCCCACGACCCAACCGAGCATGTTGAAGCATAACGAACGGGTGCTTTGGAATTGGACGCCTGTTTGTATTGCTGGTATAACATGAAGTACTTGGATCATTGCCATCAACGGCGCAATGCAATTACTGTATTTGCAGATGAATAAAAAATAATGAAGAATAATATCACCGACACAGAGAGTGTGGAAAATGGAGGCTATTTCTGAGAGTTAAAGCGTCTCTGTGTCGGGTACACTCCTCGTCTGCGTCGGCTACACTCTTTGTCTATTGGTATCATATAAATCAACGTGTCCATTATATTCCTCGTTGTTTTAGGAATGTTCGCTAATATTCCAGTTGTCGTCATATTTATTTTCTGAAAAATCTGGTTGTGCTCTTTAACAACCCCAAACATAATGAGCATTGGGTCGACCGTTTTACTATTCGTTATCATTATCATATATACTCATTGATTTTTTTTATGTATTTATCTATACTTTTAATATGGAAAAACACTCGTAATTGTGATTTCCTTATTCAAAATTGTGATATATTTTATTATTTCTATTAATGTTGGTACTCGAAAACTGGAAACCCTTGGCGACCAATTTATATAGAGCCTGAAGTTGGGGAAGTTTGACATTTACAAGATGTTCTTTGGAAACTATGATAACAAAAAATACAGTTGCATCTGTATATGTGCCAGGAATCGAACAGTTTGGTTGTCACTAACATACTTCCTAGCAGGAAAAAATATAGATAGGAGGGCCAGTTTATCAGCTGTTGGGTCCGTCATCTGAGTATAACAAGATACAAATAATTGAATGTGATTATGAAGTAGTAATTGTGTGATGAAGTATTTAATAATTCGTGCATATAACTTTATCATCGTGCTACAGATATCCACATTGATTTGGGACATTTCAATTATTGATATTGGACGCTCACAAATATTTCACATACGGAATGAATAGTGGGCAAGAATTTGACACTTTTTTGAACATATTAGTTTTGCTGTTGACGATTTCCATCTAGAACAATCATTACCGGATAAATATTGCCAGGAACTCAATGAGTCGAGCAAAAATACCTTATTTTGATATAACTGCTTGGTTTCGAAAGAAAAAATACAAAACAGCGATGCTCAGTAATATTTCATATACTGTGAAATATTACTAGTATATGAAATATTACTGAGCATCGCAGTTTTGTATTTTTTCTCTTGAAACCAAGCAGTAATATCAAAATAAGGTATTTTTGCTCAACTCATTGAGTTCCTGGCAATATTTATCCGGTAATGATTGTTCTAGATGAAAATCGTCAACAGCAAAACTAATATGTTCAAAAAAGTGTCAAATTCTTGCCCACTTTCTCGACAAGCATTCAAGGGTAATTGTCTAGTGTTCATAATGTGATCGTTCGATCATCATCTGAATCCTATTAAATTCGCGTACAACTTGAACCGGAGACAGTAATCTGTTATTCAATTAAATTGATTTCTGAAATATTCGTTCTCTGTATTCCACAAAACCTATTTACCCCAAATAACGCCGGTGCTGGAATAAAACATTTCCAAAATCTAGGTACATCATAAGCCGCTCCTTCTCATTATTGGTATACCTTCAAACAATAACTTAAAATATAGGCTTATTTGTACGATTAATATAAGTTACCTGGCTTGTTGACGGGTTAACATTTTGTCCGTTATTTTTATGTTGATTATTAGGTGAGAATATTTTGTAAACAAATATGTGACGGCATTTGGTCTCAAATCACAAAAAGCGTGGTTGTCTAAAACCCGTATACGTTATTTGCGCTTAAGTATTCCAAAAGGACCACTTTAAATTGGGTCAAGTAACGTGTAGTTAACAAATTGAACGCAAATTATTCACAATTTTATTTAAATGACCCATGAAGCGACTTATTCGTTAAGCTCACACCGAAATTCGAAGTGTTCAAAGACCAGAAAGTCGGGCAATAGATTACTTTTCTCACAATCAAGAGACTCATGTAATCCAACCTAGAGCATGTTATCTAGTCACGTAATTCTGCACAATTCGATAATTTAATCTAAAACTGCTATACAAATTGACTGCTCGTAAGGCTCACACTGGTCAATTATGTTGTCCGTATCAAACTGTCCACCGTTTTTTGAACATTTGGTAGTCCACACATGAATATTTACGACTGACGAGATAAAGATCTGTATGTAGTCCATTTCTGCGGAGATTACGGAATGATAATGTAAAAATACGTATAGAGCTGAGTGGTAGGTATTGGTTTTTATTACTTAGAAAATAAACTCTAACTTAGTAGTTGATTCAACAAACCACGTTTCATTGAGAAAATATTCTAGTGTTTGACTGAATATTTGTATTTTTTCTAAGTGCGGCCCAGGTTTCGTCAACAGTTCTAGAATGGCGATATTTACTTCCACATTAATTTCAAGAAATGAATTTTATCTGTAGATTAAATTGAAACCACAATTCAATATGTTTATATATACATTTTTCAAATCAAACACTCTGTAGAGACCCATTCCAAGATTTAAACTTTTCCTTGAAATTGGATGCTTGTTACACCAATCCTTTTTTTTCGTATCAGAGTAGTAGTTCGATTCTTAAACAAAATGAAATAGTTCAATTCTAACATTCGTATAATACGAAGATTTCCACTCACTACACATATTGGTTGTTGTATTATTTACGAATAGTAAGTACAATACATGCCATCATGCATTACACTCATTTATGTTCGACGTGAATATTTTTTCGGACGTCGTGTGCATATTTAAAAAAATCGTTGGGATTTATAGAGAAAAGTTGCGAATATTACTCACAGCACTTATTTCCTCGAATGTGTTTCGACGAGCATGAACGAACGTTCACTTATCAATGAGTATAGATGAACCAATTAACTATCTACTATTATGCAAACCTAAGTGAAATTCAGTTTACCTCACAATAATTTCATGTACCCATACTTCAAATGCAGAGCGCGTATTTATTGTAGAACAAAATGTGCCGGATGTGATGAGTTGACAGGATTAATTTGTTCTCTTTTGACAGCATAATCCTGGATGGAAGTTCGATGCCACCTAAGAGGACAACTAAATTGAGTCACCTGACTTTTACATCAAATTTTAAACCACGACGGATTTTTAGTTCATCAGGTTGCAACGTTTAAACTAATGTGAGATCTCTTCCAACCTTTTCCCTTGAAGTTGCGTTATTTTTCAGCGAACTGCGGCTATCTTTTATGAAGTACCGTTACAAGTAGGAAACATGTCAACAATGTTTGGTATTAGTGCTGTATGCCTGGATATCTGTTATAAAATCGAGGTAGCTGTTCATGGATTTGTAGTTGAGTTCCTCTCTAATTAAAGTGGAAATTCCCGAACGAAACGTTGCTTTATTACTCGGCCTTTCCAATAAGTTGAATTGATAGGTTAGATACAGATACACACGCTGGCATTATTTCCCCACATGGTTGCCGGCGGCCATTCGCGACTCACACTCCTCTAGCGCACTCACACACATTGTAGAACTCAGCCTTTTGGAGCTAGAGGGTCTGGTCAAGTATCCTCAACACACACTCCTGGTCACTTATCGGGTCATGAACAGTGTCAGCAGCCGGGCCGTAATGCTTTCACAGGTTTGCCCCATGTCCATCCCGTTTGTCAACGAGACGCCAAGAGAAGGAAAGCGCATCAGACCGCATGAAAACAAATCCAAACCCAATCATTTTCCACTCACGCCTATCCGTTGCACGCTCCCTCTTTACCTCCACACTAATGGCTCTCCTTCCTGAAGCCTGAGTAGTGCCACCCATCCACTCAATCTTCGGTCTTCCCCCAGGCCTACCCCAATTCACCTCCTCTTTCATCTGCCTTTTCCCCAGTCTCCCATCATCTACATTCATCATGTATCCGAATTACCTAACAATGCGTGAATCTACTCTGTCCTCCAACACCGTTGTAATTCAAAAAACATCATCAATGATTCGATCCTTCGCATCACTCCAGCAATCCCTTTATAACATCTCTTCTCTGCTCTCGCCCACAAAATCTCAGTCAAGAAAAGCACAGTTGGGACAACTGCACCCTCACAAAACCACTCTTGTCTCGTATAACCACTCTGCTATAGCTCATGACGCACTTCAGCGCACTCAACACACACACACACACACTTCTTCCCCTCTAAATTTCAAGTCAGTTCAATCTTAGCCGAACACTATGTTGATACCGGTTTCCCCCAACGACATAGCCAGCTTGTTTGTCTCGCGGTCTTTAATTTTGTTCAATAAAATGACATAACATCAAAAAATGTTTTCAAAAGGTTTTCAACCCACATTCGGGCATGTTTGCTAAAGGTTTTGCCCCTTAAACCTTGTGGTAAAAGCCGCCGCATATATCAGACTGAATTGATTGTATGTAAAGTAATACGTCATTACGAGCTACACCCTAGCCGGCGCTATAGACTCTGCCATATCAGATTGGATTCATTGTAAGTACAGTAATACGTCATTACGAGCTGCACCCTAGCCGGCATCTATAGACCCTGCCATATCCGATTGAATTCATTGTAAGTACAGTAATACGTCATTACGAGCTACACCCTAGCCGGCATCTATAGACCCTGCCATATCAGACTGAATTCATTGTATGTACAGTAACACGTCATTACGAGCTACACCCTAGCCGGCATCTATAGACCCTGCCATATCAGATTGAATTCATTGTAAGTACAGTAATACGTCATTACGAGCTGCACCCTAGCCGGCATCTATAGACCCTGCCATATCAGACTGAATTCATTGTATGTACAGTAATACGTCATTACGAGCTACACCCTAGCCGGCATCTATA